>VWZK01000708.1:66081-273980 GCA_013396935.1 Baryphthengus martii
TTTTTCAGTATAGGTGGATCTGGTGACTGGAAAGAGCAAGTAACTTGCTATTGAAAACCTCAAAGATTGGGAAGCACAGAAATAAACTGCATTACTGCAGCATTGGTTTGTTGCTGCTCAGATAAAAATTAATGCGTTTGTTTTTTCCTCTAAAATAACATAATTTTCTTCTATCTAAAAGATGAAGGAAAATGCCTCAGATTGATGGAAGTGCCTGGTTTTTACAAGTTATTGAAGGAAGCTGTTGTTCCAGTAATAGGCAACTTAGTGTATCTCTGAATCAAAGGAGTTCTACCAGGAGCTTTGAAAGAAAATGTAGGAAATTGTGCTGTGCATGATTGAGGAAAATTTTTATGTGAAACACAAAGATGATGAGCTTTCTTCTCTTTGGAAACGTGTCAGTACAAAAAGAAATGACAGATTTCCTAGCAGCCACCAAGTAAAACTCCCAGTGCTTATGTGCAGATTATTTATTGTATCCACTATTACTGGATTTTTTTAAGTATGTCGAAACAAGTGACTTTTGGGAGGGAGAGATGAAAGGAGAGTTCTAGCCAGGTTGTTGCCTCTCTTGGTTTTGAGTATCGTGGGAGTCAGAGGCAACAGACCTTAGTGTGATGGCAAATGAAATACATCTAATGGAATGCTAAAAGGATAATGATTTTTTTAAAAAAGGTGTGATTCTCTAGTTCCTTTTACATCAAGAGCAGTACCTCTGAGGGGGGAAACTTGTCAAAATGTTTTGGAACGTTTAAATCTCCTATTTAAATTCCAGGTAGATTCTTTGGTTTGATGAATGTGAAAGTCAAGGGAGTATGGATTTATTTCTTTTTTGTTAAAATGCTCATACTATGCTTAGTTTGTCTACAGGAGTGTAATATTTGCAAATATTTTCACATTAAATATCCTACTGCTCATGTTTTTCCTGTATATTGAAGTTAGCTTCCTTTTGTTGCTCTTTTTATCACATGAACAGATCGATTGGTAAATATTTTTTCCATTTTGATCTGAAGTTGATTTTTTCCAGTCAAATTTGAGGATACTGAGGGTCTTGCTGGCTTACTGGTTGAGGTTTGTATGACACAGAGTTAATTTTCTTCCTAGTGGCTGATACAGTGTTGTGGTTTGGATTTAGTATGAGTTACAGTAATGATAGTTTAGTCTATATTTTGCTTGGAAAAAAAAAAATTGCAAATAATTAATACTGAGCATATCTTCAGCTCCAGAAAAAGCATAATGTTTTCCAGTAATAGCACTGGCAGATACAGAAATTCTTCTGTATGTCAGATATTAGCTTAGGTAGAAGCTTCTTATTTTCACAGATGGTTACAGTATTGCAGAAATTTTTCTGATAATTATTCATGCATAAATTTGTTAAGCATATGTCAGGGAGGGTAGTTGGTTTTTTAATATTTGTGTATTTGTCCTCCTTTAAGGACAACAGAGGATATATGGTTATGATAGGGAGGGCATTTTGCAGTGGAAAAATTCAATTTGCTTGGTGTATCTTTGCTCGGTGTATACATTCTGTGATTTATAGCAAATTACATGACAAGTAGAGCTACTGGCTTGACTGCTGTTTAAAAAAAACACAGCTCATTAATCAATATTCATTTTTCATATAAAAGCATTATTATTTTTAGGCATCTAAAGGCCATGAATACCCAAGAGTCAACACATATTATTAAAACTGTTGAATATCACACTCATTCATTTGTTTCAGTTTAAAGGCTGACAAAAAATTTCCAGTGGAATAACTGGATCAGAATTCAGTGTGCCTGTTTGCAACAACAGAGCGCCCTAATAATAAAGTGCAAGGCTATGTAATAGAAACGAATGAAGTGTAAAATAAAATAATAGAAGAACATGACAAGCTAAATGCTTTCTGCTTTGCAGTATTCTTGAAAGTGAGTACATCATAAAAAAAAAAAAAATACAAAAAAAAAGTTGCCTTTGTTTGCCGATTTCACATAGGAGTTATTTCTGCCTTACCTACCTGTTTGAAGAAGACTTTGTTGATCTGGTTTAGCACATCTCTGGATCTAAAGTTCAGGGTTTAGTAGCCATGGTAGCTGCCATGAAATAGGTCTTACCTCAAATACGCAGTAGCTCAGGACTAAGTATTTTGTGCTCTATCTTCTGATGTATTTGCTATATAAGCCGCAGTGTATTTACATGGTTTCAACAGAGGGACATAGTCACTCATATTCCAAAGTGCCTGCTTATTTGAAGTACTCCAGAAGCGCAGCACATCTTTGCTGCGGTGTGCCACATTCAGGGAGGAACTCAAGTCTGTGGCAGTGAGACCAAAAATACCACAGTAGGCTAAGAAATAACGAAGAAAATGTTGTGTAAGTTGGAAAACATTCACAACCCCAGCTTTGCTTTACTCGTTTTGAGGTCACTATTCTCTCTTCACACCCAGTTAAATTGCGGTCAGCCAGCACAATTAGCCTACAATTAAGGAAATGAGGCGATCTTAATAAGCGAGCGGAGCACATGCCTTGAAGCATTTCCCACCTCTCGTTTGTGCCACTCCTTCCAGGGAAGGCAGTCAGCAGTGGCACTGGGATCCGCACTTCCAATTGAAAATGTGGTATTTCCAAAACATTTGCGGTCCCAGAAGAGTGTGGAGCGTAGCACACCCGACATTCACAGGGTCACGTTTACCTTTCTTGGCAGCACCCATGGCTGCCTGTTATAGGCAGGTGGGAGAACTGCCAAAGCAGTAGCCTTGCAATCTGGAAGGTGCCAGGGGCAACAGGGAGACTTCCGAAGTTTCCCAGACTTCGTGTTTATGATGCTCTGTGAATAAACAATTCAGATCAATATTGATGAAAACTACATTTGTTTGCCTTGCACAGCAATTTTCTCGTGCCTCTCCTGTATCTCTTTGCCCTCTCTGAAGTGACGGGCTGCTGGTTACTCAACGTCGTGCTTGGGCCTGAGGTACTGGGGATTCCTTTCCTAACAGCCACAGGTGGCCACCTTATAAGCCTGAGATTTGATTACCCATATCATTGGCTTAGCTTGCATAGCTGCAAATGCTATTAAAGGTAATAAAATTATCCAAGCCTTACATCACTGTGCTGTGGGCAAAGGATATTGTTCTCAGCAATCACCATTTACGTCTAACCATTTAACACTGGTGAAGCTACGCTAATGGCTTTCTATGACATTTTCGAAAGGACAGCCATTAGATCAAATGAGCAGATATCTACCTAGCAAAATGTAACATTCAAATATTTATGAAGAAATGGAATTACCAAGTTTGTCATCAGTGACATTGGTAAACAAGGCTGTTTGGGGCTTGGTTCCAGAAACAGATCCTCTTGCTCTTTCTTTTCCCAGCGGAATAATTCGCTGCTGGGGACTGAGACTTGAGGTGCTCTTGTGACTGGGTAGCAGGGGCGATACAGCTTGTAAGGCATTAGATTGGTAGGAAACCGGAATGAAAGTACAAATAGGTAGATAAGATAAACAGGTAATAGGTAGGTAAGATAATTTAGGCATTTTGCTGCTTTAATGACAAGGAAGGTCCAAGAGGACTTTTATGATCCTTTATATGGCCCACTCATATCGGCCTTGAGATGATCCTGGTAGGGGTGCGCATCAGCACTGGGTCAGGTCCAGCAGTGATCCTGTCATCTCCTTGCCTGGAGTCATATGTTACCTGTTCACTCTCTTTGAATAAAAATTGTTTTCTATGATTTTTTTTTTTTAATTTCCAAGGGATGTAATGTTCAAGCCATTGCTTTTCAAGCGATACTTCTTCTTAACTAAGCAAGGTGTAAACAATCTGTCAAACCATACTACTTAGGTGATGCGGAATGTTCATTCTGTTTATTTCCTGCTGTCTGCAAAACCTAACGTTCAGTGTATGCTTGTGAAACTCAAAATTAGTCTTGCATATTATAGATGCATAATAGTTTTAGTTCAACAAACATATGAGTACAGATAATTGAAATATTGAAGAGTGAGTGGAATAAATAGCAATCTTTGACTTTATATAAAATTTAATTTTGCCTATATTAGACAGTCAGGATTATGGTTTGATTTTTGGAGGCTCATCCTAAAAGCTTTTATTCTTTTGACTTCAAGAACAAAACTAATGGTACCCTTTCAGTTATTTCATCCTTAATGCTAGTGGTCCTGCTAGGGTCAGCGTGTATTCAGAGAAGCAACAGTTAACGCTAGGAGTGAAAGCTCTCAGAAATTACCTTTTAAGTGTTAGTGAGGTGAGGAAAATAATTATTACCACATCCATTTCTAGCTTTTAAAATGCTTAAAATATGTAAATATAAAGCCATAAAATATGGCTCTTAACACTATGACTTCTAAGTATATATGGTAATGTAATTGGAAGGTCAAAGAGAAGATCTCATCTTGTAAATACTTACGTGAATAATCTTTGCTCATGAATTATTCTTTTTTGGGTGAGTAGGAATGGGCATTTCATTAAGTGTTGCTCATGGGAGTAAGCAGTGCAGGATCAGACCTTCAGCGCTGTGTAATGAGTGGGAACTCTATAATGTCACTCTGATAAATTTTTTTAATCTTTTTTTCCTGATGATCTGGTTAGTTCCCAAAACAACTGGGATGGAAATCAATCCAATTCCAAAAGACAATGCAAATTTGCTTCAATTACAAGGTACTGTAGCATTAGTCTTGGTTGTAGTATCAGGTTGAACATTGCACAGTGTTGAAAAGCAACAGATTCATGATCCATGGGAAACGATTCCGCCCCACTGGCTGTTTTAATGTGGAACTTCACTGGCAATAAAATATAAATCTACTATCTACAAGGCTGCTCAGTTTTATATCTGTTTTTCTAACAACTCGAGTCTTCCTGTTAAGGATTTAATTCATTTCTAATGTTCACATCTTGGCATTTTAATTTGAGCCTTCTATACGCCCAAATGGCTGAAAGAGCATGCTGTCTCCTACTACTTTCAGTCTACAAATCTGACTTGTTCAACAGCTTTGGTCATGTTTGAAGGCAGGAAGGGTAAGGAAAGTGTGAAGAGGGATTTTTTTTTTTCCTTCTGAAATCTTAGGATTAAGGGAAAAGCAGGCTTACTTGTTCAGTATCCAAATGATAGGTTTGTGTCTGCTAAATCCTGACAAAAGGTATCAAAATTCATATGTTGCTCCAGCTGTATAATGCAAAATAATTTGAAGATTTTGCAGGCTTTATCCTGAGGTAAGCTATGCATTTGGATTTTGCTTTCACTTGTGTGGATATAGTATCACAGAACTTCAGTCTAAATCTGCAGTTGTAAAATGTCTGTGAATGGTCAGATTTCTATTTCAGGTTTGTGGAACAATTAACTCTGGGGTTCTTTGGAAAAGCAGTAATCAAACCTTCTCCCCTCAGCCTGGTTCCACAATCTTTATCTTGGCTAAGTTAAAACATTTGAGGGCTAATTATGTAGATGACCTTCAAATGTGTAAAGGTCTGGTTTCATGGTTGTGTGTGGGGTATTTCAATATTTAGTTAACATTTGTGCGTAAATCTTTTAGGTTTTAATTCCTGTGCTGAAGGTATACCTACATTCAGAGGATAGGGCTGTGTTTCACCACTTTGATCAACATGTATTTAAGGAGTGGAGCCAACATCTGAAACTTTATGCTCTCTGACTACTCGTGCAAGTGAAAAATCTTCAGAGTGAACTGGAGTTTTCTGTACACAAGCACAAACTGAAGGAGTCCAATAGTGCTGTAGGTAGGGGTTGGTTTAGAGTTTGGTTTTGTTTCTTTCTGCGGGCGCGTAGAGTGGCTCTGTTCCTTGCTGCGTGGTACGGCGTTGGTAGCATGGTTACACACAGCAACATGAGATGCAGGCATGGGCGTATCAGTTCTGTGTGCACAAATTACTGCATGTGTATCGCTGTTAGTTCAGGTACAAAAATATACTTTTTCAGGTAATTTGGGGCCTGTTCCCCATAATACCAATTATTTCCCCAGCCCTAATACAGTTTAAAGCAAAATAAGAAAATATTAGAGGAAATGTATCAGTGGCTAAGTGGGCTTACTGGCTTGCAGCGTATAAATTTTCATGTGCTACAAACCAGTGACTTGTAATGTGCATATATATAACATATATTTAGAGATGGAGGAACAGCTTGTTGTGGTGCTGGCTTGTGCTGTTTTCCTCTGAGCTGTCATTATGAAGCATCTTAACCCCTTGAGTTCGTGTGCTTCAAGTTCGTAACTTTTGGGAAGATGCAGGGGCATCATTACTATTTAGAGGTGAGAACAGGAACTTACATTCTATTTCAAAACTGTGAAAAATTAAAGTGCCTATTTGAGAGAACTTGTTTGACATCAGTTGCTCATAACTTTGTCCATTACCAATATTATGGCTATCAAAACTTCTCATGATGAAATCTCTCCTTCCTCTTGCAAATGAAATACGATGAGTATTTTAATTTCAAGCAGTGCAAATGGCCATCTGATGAATTAAACACTTTCATTATGGCGATAGTCAACATTTCAGCGTGTTTATTACTGCTTTTTATTTCACTGATCAGCTGATGAATTAAAGCGATTCCACTCTTTCAGCATCAGTCTCATGCATGGAATTAAAAGAGAGCATAATAATTAGACACAGCTCCTTGTACTAACTGTGTGTCTAGATCACATGCTGGCATCATCAGAGCTTTACTTTGGTATGTGTTTTCATGACATGAACAGCACCGTTCCTCCCTCCATGAATACAATAGATATTATATACTGTTATATACCCAAACCCTGAGCTTGAAAAGTGCAAAATGCTTAGTGGACAGCATTTAAATTTTTGTTTAAGCATCTTAATTTTGCTGAAAGAATAGATTGCCTTGATCTTCTTCTCACAGAAGTACACTGAAAGTCTAACACAAGTAGCTTTCTATGGTGGGAACAGCAGCAAAAATGTATGTGGGGAGGAAGGGAACATGCTTTCCTGTTTTCTTCTTTGTTTCCCAAATCTTAGGAAGTTATCTGTGGTTAACTTATTATTTATTGTTTTCCCGCTAAAGTGTCTGAGCATACAGATTTGAGATGCTGAAATAAAGCTGCCTTGTTGGTACTAGGGAGAATTCATTTCCAGGCTGGTATTCAGTGGGCCACCGAAGAGAGGACCTACTCGGAATAGGGAGGCTTTGAGCTGGAGCTGTTGAGTGTCTTGGACCAAGTAGGAAGCAGTGTTCAAGAAGTTCTGGCATCGCTCTACATGCTCTAGCAGGTCTAGGAAAAATATGATCGTGGATCAGCCTGGGTATAATTGAAACAGCAGGAGAGCTAGAAAAGATTACTTTTTTCTTTTATTCTAGTGTAATTTATATTAGGATCTGTCTGAAATAACCCAAACAGTGTTCAAGTGTCATATAAGCAGTACATGGAAAAGTTTTAATGAAATTAAAGATATTGTGGATTTCTTAAAACCTTGCTCCCTGTTTCTTCTGAAGTCCTCCAACTCTGAGAACTCCACCAGAAATGAGAATTCAGAAAACAGTGTTACTCTGTTTAAAACTGATGTGTTCAATAAGCACTTTTTTTCTTAAAGGCTCCATTCCTCTAAGCTCTTAATGATTATTGAATCATTAGTCTAATGTATCCCAGGGGTCTTGTTGTAGAAAATTACAGATAAAATACCCCCTTTCCACAACTTTAATGGTTTGGTAAGTAGTGCCTTCCTTGCACAAACTTGAGTAGATTTGTCCTAACTGCACTTGGTATGAATTGTTTTGTTGTCAGAACTAATGGTATCCTAATCTAAAAGATGTCATAATGGGGAAAGTAAAGACTATTAGTTAATTTGTGGCATTTTACTTACATTCAGTAGTTTAGTTTTTCTGAAGGGATGTTTAATTTCTTCTTTGCTCTGTACTTAAATATTACCATTTGAAGCACAACCTTCCTGACCTCATGAAGTAAATCTTAGCTTTCTACAGTCTTGCTACTTGTTTTAAAGAGTAGTTATTTGCAGATTGTGTAAGTGGAAGGAATGCAAAGCTTCAGGTCCGATGATCATTGGCACTTGAGGAGATAATCATCTATGAGTTACCAATCTTGAAGGGTACGAGCCCCTTCATATTTTAAAGTTATTTCATGTTCTTTGTGAATGTAGGCAAACATTTTGGCACCAAACAGCATGTGCTTTCAAAGTTTGCATTTGCATAGAAAAAGAAAGAACGCTGAGGGATTTGAACACCTCATTCATGTGTAGGTGATGTCAGCAGAACAGCAAACGTCGTTCCGAATTTTATTTTCCTGTGAGGTCTTTAGCATCTTGGTTTTGATGTTCTGAAAAAATAAGCATAGCTAAATTGACAGAATGGGATAAAAAGTGTCTGGTGACCTGGAGAGTGCTGAACTATATTTAAATCTGATGTGCAAATTATCTGTGGTTTGTTTGGTTTTTTCTCTGGTACAGTAGTTTGCACTTTAACAGTACCCTTTATACAATCCCATAGATACGTACACCTTTATCATTACATTAAAAAGGGTTGTGAAGTTCAGTACTCTAGTTTTTTAGGAAGTGCTACAAGTAGGTTTTCCCCTAGAAGATAGCAAATTTACCCAGGTAAAGACCTGCCACCATATATAAGTACAGAGCAGTGTTTTCGGAATCTTCTAGTGAACAACAAAGAGAAACCAGAATATCAAATATCATTTGCTAGGAATGTATCAGTCTGGAAAAGTAAAAGCAAGAAGCATTATTAAAATAAAAGCATTATAGTCTGCCATACTGTTCTTGACGGCCGCCCTGCTGTAGAACTCTTTATTAAAAAGTGGATGTGATTTGTGCCTGTTTGTCTCTTCCAGAAATACTAGAAAGTCCTGTCCTCAACTTAAAGAATTGCCCACAAATCTAGAAAGATATCAGGATATAAGGAAATTGGGGGCGGGGGGAGTAAGTTTTAAAAAATAGACTTCACTTAGGTCTTGATAACCTCTAATCGTTCTTTTCCAGTCATTCCTGACGTTCCTTTGGGAGCAAAAACTTGCACGTTAAAGGTCAGGTTCTTTATCTGTTGAGATCAATGGCAGGATGTCCACTTATTTCAGTAAACAGTGAATCATGTCTCAGATTTCCACAGCTAAGAATGGCATAAAAATATAGCAGCTCTTGTGGCCAGCTCTCCCAGACTGTAAGAAACAGGGAACACCTTGGTTAAAGGCATCATTCTATGGCCAAAAAAAAAAAAGGAAAAGACCTAATTGGAGGAAAGCAGACCAGAAAAAGAGGATGAGGTTTCTTGGGGAGTAGTTTCTATTTATCTTCGAGCAGAGGTGAAGAAATCTGGAGTTAATGCTGGTTGGTCGATACGAGGAAAGAACAGCCTTGACATGAAGAGTACAGTCTGTGCTCTACGTACGAAGAGCGTGTTTCTTACAAGTCAGCTTGCTCGTTATGCTGTTACTGCTAATGAAACACAGGAGGTGTTTGTTATGGGAATATGCCACAATTTCTATTCTTTCCAGTTGCAAAAGACTGGATAGAATTTCACCATGGGTCTGGTACGATGTGAAGGGCTGCAGGGAGGTGCAAAACAGGTCTGAGGTAGGGAAACATCTACCCTGATTTAAAGCAAAAGGGTATGTTTCCATGCACAGACTTCCACCAAACACTGACATTTATACTCCTCGATACCGAGATTTCTTTTTCGCTCATATAAAGACTGGCCTACAGCTTAGCCACAGTCAATATTCACCTCCCGAATCAAGAATTTTTTTAATGGCCAAAAAAGAAACTGATACAGCTTCTCAAAACACTAAGTCAGGGCTGCATATCAAAATAGTATGGCACTGCTACTTGCCAATCTGTAATTTCTGGTTAAAGTGCTTCTGATACAGGACTACATATATGCTAAGTAACCAAATGGTAAATTTGTTCTTATGTTGACATATTTAATTTAGCTTTTATCTCTAATTCATCTGTGGAGATTGTAATTTTGTTCTTACGTCAACCTATTTAATTTAACTTTTGTCTCTAATGAATTGATGTGGATATTATAGGAAGGATCCTTTGTTTACAGGAGAGGAATGTGATGTGGTCTCAAAGATGATTTTTTTTTTTTATTTTATTTTTGGTTTGGTTGTTCTCTTAGCCTAAAAAGAATTCAGAATGAAAATATGCAGTTCCTTTTCATAAATGCAAAAACATAACAATTACATACCCAATTATTTAGTAAAGATTAGGCTTTAAAAAAAATCTTTTGTCTTATAGTTTGTCAAAGAAGCTGTAAGATGAAATATGATCAAGAGCATTCATAATTTGAAACCTACTGAATGTTGAATGCTTTGATTTATAATTGATGCTTCAGATACATTATAAGTGTGAAAACTTCAGATAACTATGGTAGTTTACACACAGACATAAAGGACTGTGCACTAAAAGCTCTATTTTAATGGACCTGATCCTGTCAAAATATCAGCATGCAAGAAATAATTACTTCTAAATATTGAGTTCTATTTCACCCTACTGATGAAATACTGAGGATAACACAGCTTCTCGAAAAAAGTAGGTTTTTTTTCTAAAGAAGACTTGTTGTGTTTCATAATTAAACCATCGATGCCATGCCGTAGAGATCTGCGATACAGTAGATCCCATTTTTGTCACTCAATATACCTCTGCGAACTTCCTGATGGGAATTGTTCCATGGCTGTATGACAGAATAATTGGGGGTGAGTATAGTAAGAGCTCTGGCCTTTCACTTTCTCTTATATTTGGGGAAGCTGAAGTACTTCTATGCTCCGATAGAAGAACAGTGCCTTTAGAGAGGTAGGGTAATAAATGAGAACAAAGCTGCTGATGTACCTAAAGCAGTCGAAGAGGGCAGGCTGGTACTCGTTACCAGAAACTCCGAATTCACGGCTGAGTACAGACTGGTACTGGGCATGGCTTGACATTCTGCTGTCTGTGTTTTTTGGAGATTTCCTCAAAAACTTATATACAAAAGATGGATAAGCTTCCATAAGGAAAAAGCTTTGGGTTTCTAGTTTTGTTTAAAACTAAGCCTTTTACAATGTTACTGAGAATGAAAAGCAGATTTCTAATAAAGGAACTAATTATTGTTAAAGTTCTGGTGTCAGCAGAATGCTTCATCCTCACAGACAGCCATGAAATAGTAGTTCACAGATATTTATTCTAAGTTTCCAATAAGTACTTGGCAAAAATTCAATAATGTTCATTAAATACATAAATGGAAATATTAAAAATAAAGATTTTTCCCTTGTGATTTATTATATAGTGTTTTTGAAAAGCAAAGTTGAAGAAAGAAAGTCGTTATCTGGCAAAAAAGGTACTACAGAAATGTTAATTAAATTGTATAGTCATAAGTAAGCCAGTGAACAAGAAAAAAGCTTCCCTGCCTAGAATTAGAAGCCATATTTATTCTGGCTGGATGCTTAAAGACATGAAAAGATTATCTTTAAATAAAACGTACAGAGCAATGTAGTTAGATACTTTTCATTTTGGACTATACCAAAGGAGCAAAAAGAATCTTTAAAAAGCCCACTTAGGAGGCCTGTCATAATTAAGAAGCTGGAAACAAGCCTAGGCTGGTGTTTGCAGGCAGGTCTGAAGCACAGGTTGCATTCTGGAGCCATTACCCACCAGGTCAGCTTGTGAACAAGGAGCCGCCGTCCCTCTGGATCGATGGGAGGGAGTGTCTGTGAGGAACTCCCTGTGCTCCTCTCGAGGTGCTTTCCCCTGGTGCAGAAGCTGCTCCTGTAAGGACTTGAGGAGGGACTGTGGTTGTGGGTGTTGTGTCCAGCCCCCCTCTCTGCCTGCCAGCCCTGCAGTGCCAGAACGTAATTCCCGGGTTATTGGGTGTTCTCTGGGGAACGTGCTCCTCGGTGCTTCAAAGACATGAGGTTTCTGCGCTCTGCTCGTCTGTGACTGGGCTTGAAGCCAGAATCCTTTGTTATTGATGCTTGAAAAATAGTTTACCTGGTTTATTTTGTTCTACAGAATCCTAGCTTTTGAGGGTTGTGCTTCTCCTCTGAATCTGCCACCCTGAGCAGTGATTTGCATTGCTCAAAAGGGCACGTGAGCATTTCAGGTCTGCTAAGAACCAAAACCACCCAACCAATCCCCACCCCCAAATAAACAAAAAATATGAAAATGGTATTTCTGTGGCTCATGATTAAATGATGTAGCTCTTTTAAAAATGCATTCCCATCAGTGTGGTGACTTCTCTCTGTTTCTCAGTACAACTGCAACACCCCCCAGCCCAAGTTACTTAATTCAGTGAGACTTGTAAGTAGTACTGTGCTCTACTTTAGGAGGGGGGGAAAAAAAATAAAATCCAAATCCCTCCTTTATTTTGTACTTCAAATGATTATTTACTTTTAAACTGTTATATTAAAAGGACTCCTCAGAAGGGTTTTCATCTGCTTCTGGACACCTGGTTAACATTAAGAAGAGTTTACCAAAGAGTTTTGCGTAGGAATACGGAACTTACTGTGAGAATTTAGTCAAATATTTTACCAGGCTTGTGTGGATAGTTCAGCTGCACAGATTAATGTTCCTCAGCAGGATTATGGTCGTTCTCTCTAAGAAGGCTTCTTTTTTTTTTAACATCACAAGATTTTGTAGCACTTCTCCATAATAAAAATTCCTCTTCTCTGAAGGTGCTGCTGCTTATAGTTAGAGCTTTCAGGTCAGCGTCATTTATTGGCCGTGCTTGTTAGTGCTGTGGTTTTAATAAAAACAGTATCAGAAGATTGTGTTCTGAAGCATCTTTTGTAATGTGACATAGTGTAGGTATATTCTGCACTGTTTTTTGCCTTTTTTTTTTCCTAAAGCTTGATGTTTGTAGAAGTTGTTTGAATGAGCTTACTGATCCGTTCACAAGGACTTCTTATCTCCTCTAATGGGAGGGTTGTTTGATAAATCTAATACAAAGTAATTTTCAACTTTTTTTCTGTCAGGACCTGAGGGATTTTGTAATACTGTTCTTGCTCATTTTTGAACACTTTTTAGAAAGATGAGGTGGTCGTATTCTTTTTTTACTTGTTTCTGCGTAACGAAGTAGAGCAAGTTAGCTTTTAATACACAGAATTGATGCCAATTTTGGCCATTATGTTCCCCAAACTGGGGCCGTGATCAAGGCTGGCAGTTGGCACGAGAGTATGCAACGGCGTACTTTCCCTCTGAGAATGGTCTCTTGTAAAAGGAAATTTTGGGGTCAACTTCAAAATTTTTTTTTGAGAAAATCAGAAAAATCTCAGCACTTCGAACAATTTAAGAATTATTTTAATTTGAGTGGTAGAGAGGGATCAGTTAACTGACACGTTTCATGTGATCTGTAGAGCTTGTTTCCACTTCTCGTGTCACACACAGGAATATTTCATATAAATAACAATTACTACTAATTGGAGGAGGAGAGAGAGAGAAGTGTCTGTTTTGTTGTCATTCCAAATGTATTCTGAAGTTGGCTGCTTGGGATTGAACTGTGCTATGGCTCTGAAAACACAAGGATGGGAGGTCATAGGCACTGAGCTCAGCTGTGGGCAAGGTAACAGACCCGGCTGCATCCAATGCTGTGACACAAAGTTTGCGCTTAACTTGTTTTGGTTTTTTTTGTAAGTACAAAGCAAAGTAGAGCTGCTGCTGAAGTGTCACAAATGATTCATAAAACGAAATAAGCGTATAAAGGTATTTGAAAACGGCTTGTAAAAGCTGTCAAATTTTCTGTGACACTTCAAACTCTACTTTGTTTTTTTGTTTCTATAGATAAAGAGAATAAAATAGTACATACTTTTAACTATTGCTATATAAGTAAAACTGTGAAAAGCGGACTACAGCTGATTTCTCTGTGCATAGCCAAAACCAATATACATACAGCCAAGGTCAATTTTAAGTAAGGTGAGCTTACCTTTCATTATTTTCATTTTCTAGTCCAGTTTGATCTTATCACTGTACTACTTAAACTATTCTTGCTACCTTAGAAGGACATCACTCTGCAAAACTTGCTCAAGGCTTAACTGCCTCTGATTATTCATGACTTCCTCAAATATTCTCCATTTTTGAGACACTACTAATGTTTATTCCTTTACTTCCCAGGGAGTTGAAGGTATTTTCAAAAATCGTCTAGATAAAACCTAAATGTCAGCTTCTCCAAGGCGAAGTACCAAAATCAGTGGGAGTTAAGGGACTTAGAGAACACAGAAACACCTTTGGAGATATGTGCTTAAGTACCTTTTCATATCTCAAGTCAAAAAAAAAAGACCCAAAGGTCTTATATTACTTGTTTCTTAAACACAGATTTTTTTTCTTTCAATACAGTGATTACAAGTCGATAGAGTCTGTCACAATATTGTTTGCAGTTATAGCACAAAACTAGATGTCTTCTGAAAATAGTTGTGGTCGAAATTCCCTAAATCTCGCACACAGTACTTCAGGTGATCTCCATTGCGGTGCTGTGTTCTTTGCTTGTATTTGTGGGTGTAGGGGTGGTTAAGGGTAGAAGGAATGGGTTTTCTTTTTCTTTTCCTTCCCTCCCCTGCTGTGTTAGGTAACTGTGATAGAGCAGATCTGGGGACGTGCGCTGGAACCACAGCGGGGTAGGCTGAGTTCGCTTGTCCCTTCCCCGACTGCTTTTTAGAGACCTTATACAATTGAATACTCTGGCTCTGCCCGTGACAAAAAGACCACAGATCCTTTATTTGTAACGAAAGCCTTTCTGGCCCGAGTCACCTCTTGGCTGTCACCGTGTCTAATGCAGCAGGATCTTGATCCAGAGTATGACGTGAAGTGTTCTCTCCTAAAGAAAGATACCGAGGTGTAATGTGGCACAATCCCGAACTGTTTCTGCTTAGAGAGGCCTGACATCTGCAGCATAAAGAAAGAAGAAATAGCACTTAGCACAGCTGTAACTTGCCCTACAGATTCCAGAGATACAGTATTTGGCTTTGACACCGTTCTTCTAAATGGATGAAGTGACAACAGCCATCTTCCAAGCAGTTTGCTTCAACTTTGCTCTTTTCTGCAGAGTTTTAGGTGAATGCCAGGAAGGAACGTAACAATCTGCCTCTTGGGATTAGTATATTATATCACATCTGTCTGCCTAATGCGGAGGAATCTCTGGTAACGTCAAGTGCCTGACACTTCAAAGGAAGCTAGAAATCACCAGCAGAGGTATTTATAGAACCCTTCTATAGGGAAATGTTTTAATGTCTCCAGATCAGTAGCTGCCTTGGATCTGGAGCAGAACAAACAATTCTGTGTTTATCCATTCCAGTTCCTCACCTTTTTTGGTCCTAATTTTTGGTCACATAAAAACACACAGGAAGGCACTCCTCATTGGTAGGTTGACTCAGTGTCATGTGTCAGTCACCACAGAGAAAATCCACGTGTGAGAGAAGGAGAGAGACAGAAAAGCAGGGCAGAGCAAAGCAGGTACCCTGCAGGGCAGGAGCAAGGTGCCTCTGCCGAGCCTCAAGTGCAGCCAGCCTTGAACTTCAGTTGGGTAATTGAGCTGTGCCTGGGTGTCCAGGTCCTGCCCAGGCAGCGGGGAGCTCTCGGCATGCTACTTTTCCCAGTGTCTCCAGCAGCACTGGAGCGCTGCCAGGCAGGGTTAAGCGAGGAAGGGTAAGGAATAAATGCATTTAAAGGTTACAGTTCCCTGCTCCGTGCTGGGGAAATGTTTTGGGAGCAGGAGGCATTCACAGGGGCCTGGTGGGGGCTGTCTTGTCGAAGTGCCTCAGAGGACAGGGAGAGTGTGTAGAACTCATGATGGAGAAAAGGCAAGGATTACCTACAGGATTTCTGTTACCTGTGCTGCTAAGAGCATAGCTGCTCCATGTACTGAGCAAAGCTGTGCAGGTGAGCTCCAAAGTCTCAGGGACTGGAACATGGTAGATACAGTACTATGATACTGGTCTTTTACACGGATTCTTTTCCGCAGGAGCTTAGTGAAATACTTTGCTGAAACAGCATTTCGCTCTAGTCTCTTTGCCTGCTGAATTGGTAGCTTTCAGGTTTCAGTTGTTTTCTGTTCTGTCAGTGTGTATCATTAGCATGATGAAATTCATTAATTTATTTTTAAACAAATGTGCGTAGTCTCCTTGTTGTCTCCTGAGTCTGTCAGCATTGCGGTGAGACCAGTAGAGCTGGCTCTGTACCACCTTCACTGCTCTGTCTGAGTTCCCCTATTGAGGCCAGGCTGAAGGTGTCCTTTCCAGACCTGGTTTCTCCGCTTAGTTGCACGGCTTGCTCTGCGCTTGGTTGGTGTAAGACAAGAAGTAAGCAAGGTGGGAGTCTGGTTAGTATGGGACCAAACCCAGTGGCAAGCACCAAAGTAACGTAATGGGGCAAAAGCACCCTAAAGCTGTGGGAGAGTTTTACACACAGGGTGTTTCCCTCTGGGGTGGTGCAGCGCAACCTCTATGTGACTGGAAGGAGCCCGTCATTTGGAGCAGGGCCTCTCCTGCTGCATCACACTCATAGGAAATTAAAGTCCTTCTGCATCCCTCTATCCAGATATTCTCTTCTTTTACTTACACTTTACATTGCACCTTCTAAGTTTACAAAGTATCTCGCTGCTGATGTAGATTTAGCACCGTGTCAAAATTTATTCTAGGATTCGAATGCTTTTCGAATTCATGTGCAAAAAGAATGTGATGCTGAGATTGTCATATCTTGAAAAACTGAGGATAATTCCAGATTTGTGTTAGTATCAATTCAGAATTAGGTCAGTTTCTACCACAGCTTTGGAATCTAGAGCAGTGTATTCAGTCTTTGGGGGTCTGCGTGCGCCCATGTTACGCCTACAGATCTTCCTGCTTATTTTCTTCTGGAGTGGCTGCAGAAGCTGGTACTGTGATAGCAGTAGTGATGCCACCCTGTAACCAAAATACCTTGTGCTGCGTGATTTTTTTTCACTGGATCATTCTACTTTCAGAGTCTACAATTTGTCCTTAGTCTAAAGATTATTTATCATCCACCTTTGACTACTAGAGGAGTTTTTTTTGTCTTGGGTTTTGGGTTACCCAAGTAAAATGCCATCTTAATGAGTTTTTTCGCTTCCATATATAGATACAGTTCATTTTTTCTAATAATATTAAGAATTCCCCAGAATTGCACTGTCCAGTATTAGTCCATTTCTCTGGTTTAACTAAGGCAAAATACAAATAGGTACAACTTAGGTGAATTCAGAACAAAATCAGTCTTCTTAATAATGAATTCTCAACTTGGTGCTTGGACTCTGTAAAAACAAAACTCCAAAAAGAAATTTATCTTCTTGTGATCTACTTCATTAACTTTGAAATAAATTTCTTGGGCTTGGTCAATAGAGACTTTTTCCAGATGAATGAGTTGCTGTTGCCTTTGCCTTCTGGAAGGAAAGTGGGTTTCCAATTGAGCGGCTGAAGGCAGAGCACAGATCCCTGCATGTGTGGTGGTGGTGGTGTGCAGGATCTTACAGGCCACCATTTCTAGCAGGCTGACGCTGCTGCCTTGCCATACTAAATTGTGGGTTATCCTCAGTTAATGCAGCAAATTGAGACAAGTAGGGTTGAAATCTGTTTCTCTTGGAGGGAAATTCTACAGACTGTTCAAGTGCCCACACTACAATTAGATACATTATTTAATGTTTCTACAGTGGAAGCAGTTTCTTCAAACTAGACCGTGATGCTGCATTTTAATCTTCTTTAATGCCTCTGATATTTGTGGTTCATGTATAAGTAGTTTGTTGAGTTTACTGTCTTCTGAGGTGAGTAGATGATAGGCTGACGCTTCTAAAGACACCATTCAAGCCAAAATGTGGGTGTTCCTCTTGTCTTGTGAGACCATCTTCTCCATTTGAAGATTAACAATCTCACTTGAGATGAAGATCAAGGATTTGTTCTGGTTAAATAACTGTAATACTGCAGAAAAAAATACTGACTTTAGGGTAATCCTGAATATATGACTACAAATAGGGCAGGACTAAGCAACGGTTTAAAATCCAGCTTGTCGTTTTTTCTGAGCTGAACAAAGCAAGAACATACATAGTTTCTTTTAGTGATGGGACACTGCAATGGTTTAGTAATCAGGATTTTGTAAAGGCAATGCTAATATTCCAATTTCCATGAACAGGAGTCAACGAATATGTAAGCATCAGTGTCTCTACACAGTCCTATTACAAAATAGACCAGTTTTTTTTCCTGTCTGATCTTCTTTCTGCTGAATTACTGTTTGTAAGGTCAGTGTACAAATATCCTCATGCATGATACATTCATTTAATATGTCTTTATTGCTAAAATTGGCTTGCATTTCTTAATTCTTCGGGATATCAGGGTATCCTGAATAAAATTCTTCTCTCCTTGTCTCTAAAGGAAACAGATTCTGAGGTTCTCTTGTTTAACAACTGTGCAACCTCTTGCATCAAGATTAAACACTTTGTTTTGTCCCCAGGCAGTAGTGTATTTATTACTCTTGAGGCAGTGGTATTTGAAATAAATAGAATTGAAAGATCCTGAGAAATGGTTTCTGAAACACATATATTGAGTTATTCTCTCCTATGTGAGCAGAAAATGCTTCTGATGCTTCGCCCCTGCACCCTTACAAAGGAAAAGAGCTGATATAAAAATAACGTGTGATGGGGTGGTAAATAGGAAAGCATTTTTATTCTTAGTCACTGAGGCTTTTGCTGCTTATTCTCCTGAAAATAATTAAGTTATCTTTATGGGATGTATTACTATTCACTAAAGATAACATAGGTAAGGGCATAATAAAGGACAAAAGGAAAAGATTCTTTCCTCTTCCTTTTCTGCCTCAAAAGGTACGCTGTGAAAACAACATAATCCATAACTTTGTAAATAGTCTTAAAAACTTCTCAAAATTCAGATATATTTTTGCCTGGTGATGGGGCTTATTCTTCCTCCCTGCTTAAAAAAACCCCAAATGTTCACCAAGAGAAAAAGTTCTTTTGTGTTATAAGGGAAACAGTTTCCATGTAGCGCTTTTTTGTGTGAGCACATATTCATAAAATATGGATTAGCAGCAGTAGGTATTCAGCTAAGTAAATATTCATAAAATAAAGGTGGAATTGATGTGCGTTTCCCAATAGACAGTAATAAGCATATTTTGATTTCTTACTAAGAAATCAAGCTAAGGGGAGAGAAGGCACTTTGATATGTCTGGACATTTTTTATTCCTCATTTTCATTGTGTTGATCCTGCTGGCAAAGATTTTCTTTAACGTAAGCAATACTGTAATATTCAAAATGCCAGTAAGTGTACGAGAATCAGGAGTTTTGCTTAAAACATGAAATAAAAAAGAATCCAAAATGTCTTTTTTTTTTTCATTTGCATTCTCTCTTGTGTCTTTGGGGTACATTAAAGTTGCATGTCTCTATACGAGGTAGATATGTGGGTATTTTCAAAGGGAAAAATAAAATCTGAAATTATCAGAAGTGTTAGGAGCTGGGGCCATGCTAGCAATGTTTACTAACAAGTATTGGAAACTCAGAAAATAAACATTTGGGGTCATCCTTCATTTACTGATTCTTGTTGCATTTGTGACAATGACTGAGACCTCTAATTTTGCATAGCTCTTGTCGCTCAAGGTACAATGGCTTTTTTGCCACCTCTTACGGATGATTTGCTATTAACTTGCGGTTTTTACTGGATTTAGAGAAATGAGAGAGAGACTGCAGTATCCTGAACTGAATGATTACAGATAGACCTGACAGCTTCCTTTGTGGTGCACTTGATCACTTTGAATAAAATAGAATTGTTTTTGAATAAACTGAAAATTAAGTGAATTTAGCTGAGAGATCTCAAGAATGGCTCTATATCAAGCAGCTGGTTGAATCAGGGAAAAAATGAGATGTTGGTATCCATACAGGCAAAGGTTTACTGAAAACCAACTCCTTGAAGTAGAACCGAATTGAAACAGGAAACTTGACTGTTGTTTTTAATGTCTAATTGAAGAGTTGGCTTGGGCTCCTGGGTTTCAGACGACTCACGTCCTCACCCCATCTCTTCTGTCGTGTTTCATTCTTTGAACATAAACAGTTTTTTCCAACAGCAGCCATACTTTGGATAGCCAGGAAAGACGATGTCTTTATTCTACTTACTTTGTAGACTTTACCTGATTTATTAATGCATATGGGAGGTATCAGTTTGGTAGTGCCATGTCAGTGTGTTCATTGTCAACAAGGAAAACAAAAATGAAACTACCTTTGGCAACTGTGGGCCAGTAAATAAATGTTAGGTATTTAAAAGAAATTTTTATTATGTCAGAGCTGTTAGAGGAAAGGAGGAGGTGATTGATCATTGTCCTGTAGTTTGAAAAATCGTGTCCAGATTACATCATCCTACAGCTATCAACTGGATGCCACCGGTGCTTCCATACGTTGAATAAATTAAATCCATTGCAGCAATCTCCGCTAACACAGCTTGTTGATACCTGCTTGTTGAAGTCTATTATTTAAAATCATTCTCTTGGCTTTGTCAATGTTTACGCAGGCCAGCATCATTAATGTTGGCTTAGGGTTATCTCTATGTTCCATAACTAGAATACAGAACACTTCTATCGATTTCTTAGCCACACTCTTCTACTTTACTACTGCTAAATGAATTTTGATTCATAAAAGAAAAACCCTGGGAGTCAAATGTCAGCTATTATCCAATATATTGCTCTCCTCTACCACTAAAATAGTCTGCATCTCAACTTGGCAATATCATGTATATAAGTCTTCCCTGAAAGAGTTTCAATAAAATATTGACGTGAAGTACTTCTTTTGTTTTGCACAATAAGATGTTTTTAAGATACGGACGAGGACACAAAACAATGCCTGGAGTTATCCTGTCTCGTGTTTTGTGTTTTGTGAGCTTTTTCACTGAGTGCCAATAGCCACAACACGTGGGGATATTTCTTTGTGTTTAAATAGAAAATAGTCTGCGGTATTGTCTCAAAGGATCTGTCTTAGTTGATTTTCTGCTGGCAGTTATGATCGAGCCAAGCAAAACCTAATAACAAATGAAACCAGCACTTGTACACGCTGCTTTGAATATCACTGTGGTTACTTCCATCACGTGGAGGTGCCCTGCTTTTAAAGAATGTGTTCCTACACAATGCATTTCATTCTTTTTTTCTCCTAAGTGTGTGGATAGCAATATGTATGGTTAGAATGTTTTGCTTTGTTTAAAGGCAAATGTGTGATTTCGTGAATGATCTGATATGATTTCCTTTTCTGATACCTCACAACCTGAGAGCAGATAAGTAAAGGTGCCTTGTCACAAGAAGGCTGATAACCTGGAAAGTTAGGAGTGAGAAAAACATCATCTTCCAGGGTCCTACACGTTTGTGAACAGATGCATTGAGATTGATGGGATTTATTTTTGTTTTAACTCAAAACAGAAGAGAAAAATAAGTAATCCCAGGGTTCTTAGGATTCTCTGGGGACAGGTGCTGATGATGCATGGTAGTACATTTGTAAATTTTGACCAGAAATAGTATGTGCTCACTGCATCTCCCTGACGTTCTACTGGCTATCAGCCCTCAGAAAGGAGAGACTTCAGAGGTGTTAACCAAACAGCTACCCACAGTGACAATGCATTCCTAATGCAGAAGTGTGACATTCAGTACACCTAGAACAAAAAGCCCTGGGTGGGAATTCTGGACTGTCCTTCTGTTTCTCCTGGGCAGCTCCTGCTGTGCCTGGACAAGTGCACAGGCTCTCCCAGTGTACTGAGTGAGGAACTGCGTTGCTCCAGCAAGTTCTCAGGTGGCTCCTCCTGGAGTATCAAGCAAGTGACGCACAGATGAGATACCTGTAAGTAGGCAGTAGAAACAGTTCCTGCAGATGCAGAAATGGCTTTATAGAACAGCCTCTTTGCAGAGTTAGGATGGATTTTGTGTACTGTGTGAGATGACTGATAGTGATGGATGATACCTTTTTTTGGAGTGGTTGTGCAGGACCAGCAGCCAGCTGGATTGCAAGAGGTGAAGAGAACAGCAGTTTGGGGAACCTAACCCAAACCAGCTGAAGGTGCCGCTGCTCCAAGAAGCCTTGAAATGGAGACTTCTCTGGGCAGTGACCGACCATCTTGTTCAAGAGAGGCGGTTCCCAAGCGAGCGTTTACCCTGCACACTGCTCTCTGTGTGATTTTGAAATGTGAGAACAAAGGAGAAATCAGGTGCCTGTACTTCATTCGTCTCATTCTCTTGCAGAAAGCAAAACGTGTGATTTTTATGGAATAAATGAAAAAAATGGTGCTTCCTAGCATTACAGTGAATATCAAATGAATATATAATAACAGAACATTAGGAAACAATTAGAAGAAGTGCCTAGGCATTATTAATTCATGTGCTATTCATTGTACCAACATTGATCATGTAAAATAAGTGTGGTGTTAGTTACATTTTAATCATTCAGTGTTGGAGAATACTAATTATTTTCAGAGATGGGAAGGATCCAATTTCATAAAAAAGCCCCGTGGAATGTCCAATTTAATCCCCAGTATTTTTGTAGGAAAGTGTGTAACTGTTGATATTGGTAGGACAGCGGAGAAAATCACGGCAATTGTCCATGTTTAAACTCTTAGCAGAGGAAGCGGAGATACTGTTGCTCTCGCAAGAGCAGCTGTGAGGTGAGTGTGCCTGACAGCGTGGCCTCATTCCTCTCCCGTCCAGGTTAGGGCTTGGCCAAACTGAACGTTAGGTCCCTTCCAGCCAAACTACTTGGATCTCTCTTCCCCGGAATACTGGGGAATGAGAGCAGCAGGGAGTCTTAGAGTCAGTGAGGGGTATCCCTACCATGGACACAAATGGAGACTAACGTGAGGACTGGCTGTGTCCATCTCCCTGTCTGAAATTATTATGGGCTTCCAGTCACCTCTAAAGAAAGAAGCTGCATATTTTTCCTTAGAAAGTCATCTCTGATCTTGTGCCTGAGAGGAAACTTGAAAGTTTGGTGGCTTCTTGACAGGAAAGGTTCTCTTGGTTGATCTGAGGCTGTATGCAGTGGTCCAGGTAAGGAACTGAGGGCCTGTAGAGCCTGGTGGAGCAGTTGTGAATTAGAGAAGCAGGTTTTAACATACTTCATAGTCAATATGCCCAACTCCAAGCCAGTTTGTTGTCCTTTTATAAGCAATGGCTGCTTTTTCTTTGTTCTCCCTTCTGCCCCTCTCCAGTTAAAGAACCTCATAAATGTCTCCAAATGGAGAGGTGGCTCTCCAGGGGCTTATCTGCTACTCAAGGGTGGTTCTACGAGTCTTTTTCTTGAACTGGGACCCTCACAAGTGGTGACTTGGCAGATGTGCCTTGAAAATAGCATGAGTCTCTCTCCTAGTTCTGTAGTTTCCTGTCACTTGTGGTTTAGGAGACCTCAGATGAGTAGTAATGATAATCAAAACCTAGAGAGCTGAAAGATGAGGATCAGTATGCCAAATCTGGGGTGATTTCAGTGGTAATTTCATTTAACATGAGTGATGTTTGGGAAAAACTGAAGAACATGGATCCCCATGAGTGTAAACAAAACCCACTGTAACTTTTTGGCTTTGTAATTCTGTGGTTAATTTGTTGCATGTTAGGGGAAGATAAAGATCAACTTGTCAGCTCTAGTAATACACATTTACTCAGGACCGTATAAGGTTTACTTTGGTATATTGCCTTTTCTGTAACCTCTGAGTTTGCTTTATTAATGTTATTCCAGGACAAGAGTAACCCATATTTTCTATGGGTGGATCGCTTGGGTTAAATTCACAGCAGCAGCAACATGTTCTTGCTTCGGTAGTGGACTCCAAGTGGATGCTTTTTATTCTATTATCTTCCTTAGTTTTATATAGTATTGATGAAATTGAAAATCAGTGACCTGACAAAAACAAAATAATACGGCAGGAAAATTGCTCCCATGATTTCATACTGTGTTAATGCAAGGATGTCATTCCCGCTTCAGAATAATAACAGTGTTTTGCTTCTGAACTTATGGCATCTCTCTCTCTCACTCTCACTCTCCCCTCCCTCCCTTTTCCTTTTTAAAGTAGAGCTGATGCCACAGTGAAATTCTCTTTAATCGCATCTCTTGGCAGTTTGTTAGAGAGTAGCAAGCTATTAACAGTGATTTTTTTTTTTTTTTTTGATTTTTTTTTTTGAAGTAGCTGGTGCAAGCTCTGTGTTCCATAAGGAAATGGAGAAATGCAGGGGGCTTAGCAGTACATAGTGAGCTGCTGTAGTTCACCTAGAAAGAATCAGGCTCAACAGTCACCCTGAGATGGTTAAATGCAGAATCTGGGAATTCTTTTAATTGTTCTTCCTCAAAGGAGAGCCATGGCCTAGGCTGCCTGGCAGCACCCTCTGAGTTCCCATGGGGCACTGGTAGTTCTGCAGTATGCAGAAGCGGTATTTGCTCTCTGTTCTCAGATACACTGCTGTGTCCAGTGAAGAGCCTAGAAGCCTAAACCAATTCCTGTTATCCTACAGGTGCCAGAAAAGATTCAAGTAAAGACGTTAAATTCAGATTAAGGTGCTCCCTGAACTTGCAATGATGTGATCAAGTTTTGCATTCAAGCAGCTTAACTGACTGGAGACCTCTTTTTTCAAACCTTCCTAGCTTGCTAATGACGGTAGAACCTACCAAATTTTACCATATGGGAGGTTTCCATATCCCAGATAATTATGCTGACTCTGCCATCATAAAGACTTTTCTGTTAGATAAGGAGGCAGCAAATGCAAAGGCTGAAGTTGAAAGCCAGCATTAGCAACAATTTTTTTTGGCTGTCCCTCTCCTCCTTCGTGGCTTTCAGGAGAGGGTGAGTCCGGCTGTTGCGCATTTACAAAATGAAACAGCCACCTCTATTATACTTTATGGAGGAGGTGCAAAGGGATGAGGAAGAGAACACTGGGCCCTTTCTTCATGCCCTACCTAACTGCCTTGTCTCAAGAATACTCTAGAGAGGTAAATTAAAAAAAAAAAAAAATCATTTCTTGCATTTAAGGCAGTGAGCTAAAAGGCTGCTGACATAAAAGTGTCTTTGTACACACTTGCTTTACGGTTAAAGCATTTATCCACACTACCTGACAACTCAAACTGCTTCAGAATCTCTTCTCATATCCAAGGAGTTTCCTTAACCTCGTGCGTCTCAGTTATTTTAGGCAGAAAATAATTTATGATTCAGTGGGCTAGAGAGAAGATATGTGTGAGTATGAAGTTTAATGGTTTGTATTCAGCTGAGGGCTCCCGTTGCCATGCTAAGGCCAGCTTCAGCTCGGAGGTCAGCTTTTGGCACAGGCGTTCCCAGTTCCCTTTCCAGCTAAGGTAGCTGATACGCTGCGGAACTCTCCAGTTTGGCGTTGTCCTCTACAATTGCATAGCTTCCATGGGGAGAGTGGGGGTTACCCTGATTGGTATGGTAACCTACCTCTTGATAGACAGGGAGGAACACAGGCTTGAATTCTCCTACCTTAGGAAGATATTAAAGCAGCCTGGAAGAACCCTCTGACTATTTGTTAATTGTTTCACAGGAAGCGAGTAAGAGGAACCTCATCCTCTGGTTATAATCCAAACCACAAGGACAAACCTTTCTTATTTTGAAAGAGAGAATGTTGGTCAGCTCTTAACTAAGACAGAGTTCTTGTGAACTCACGTTTCTGTCCTGGATGTTTCCTATTAGTAAACTCTTAATGTTTTTTTTTTTTTTTTGCTGAGCAGGCCAGATCTGCTCACCAGCTTTGTTATTGTTCTGTCACATAAACTTCTTACAGAGAATGATTTTGAAAATTTTCGCACTCTGATAGTACTAAGACAAATATAAAATAGATGAGCAAAGGAAAAAAGTTGCCTTCCAAAAGAAGATCTGTTTGCTGAATTAATTTGATCTTATAACCAGGTATTTGAAATCCCTCACTAACTCCTGCCGTTTAGGGTGCGGGACACTGTCGGTGCGTTGTGTTGCTAATAATGTGCTCTCTGCTTCAATTGTAGGTTTGGTTCTTAAACTGCTCTTGCCTGTTGCCAGTTTTTTTCTGGTTGTTTGCGTTTTTAGCATCTTTTGGTTGTTCTTATCCCCTGCTGCTTTTACTTCATTGCAGAGATCTGCAGGTCTTTGCTATGAACTGCCCATCTGGTTTCCTGCTGGTTTTACTGGATTGCTGGAGCTCTGGAGCACTGTCCATAGGATCCACACCGTCTGGGGGGCGACCAGGTGCTCCAGCCACTCACCTCCGATGCCTGGTCTAGTTCCTTAGCCTGCAGGCCTGAAGGGATCCTCCAGATCTGTTATAGCAATAAGAGATCGTTGTAGTTTAATGAGGGCGTTCTAGCCTAGGTATAGGAATGTCATGCAAGGACTTTTGGTTGCTTCCTAAATGGGGTTGGGAAGTGTGTTTGAGAACAAGAATATTTTTCACTATAGGTATAGTAAGTTTTCTATGAATATGCTCTGGTAATTACTTGTTATGAAAAAACAGATTTTTATTACTGATAGAAGCATGAGACGAAAAAAACAGTATGGAGTTCAACATTCTTTATTATGGAATTTAAATTTACCATAAAATTAAACCCAGCAATTGAATTACATAAATTGATTTATATCCTTTGTGGAGGCATCCATTCAGTCTTGCATCTTCTTGAATTTTCTCAAAATATTTTTGAGTATTGAGGATATGTACAGGATGGGGATTAAACATGGAGATGGATGTAGAAGTCAAAAGATGGGTCTTATATAATAATCTTGCTAGCATAGTTCATCAAGGTAGTTTCTGTGGTTCATGGATATGTAGGGAACAAGAACTGCCCGCACCTATGAAGACAAAGTAATAATACCCAACTAAACAGTCTAAACAGAGTATGAAGAAGGGGATGGAACAAAGAATGCTAAATAAAGTGACTGCAGGTGTTATACCAGTACAGTTGGAATTTGTTTTCTGTAATTTTCTGTTTTGGTTTTTTTAGTGTCTCAAATATTTTTGTTACCTAAACAATGACTTTGGGACAGCAGGAGGTCCTGTTCTTTGTACCAAAGGGCAGGGTCAGGGAGATAAAGGATGGTCTAGATGGTTCCTGCTTGCTTCCTTTTCTGCCAGGGAACTCGTTAAACTCCCTCTGTATCTGTGCAGTGGATCTAAAATAGAAAGTTGTGTTCGTATCTCCCCAGTTTCTGAGAAATCAAACCTACATCTAGATGTAGATTTCAGTGCTCTGTGGTTGGATCATGTTTGGGTTTCTTGGTGAGGATTCCTGATAGTTTTCTTCCTGATAACTTACAATTCTTCCACTCTAGGGATGCAAAAATAACTTTTCTAATGCCAGATTAACTGCTAACAAAATTCACATTTAAAAATAGATGAGGAATGGTGAAATACTCAGCTGGTTCCAAAGAGAAGAACTTAGTGATGTTTTAATTTATTTGTGTTTCCATTCAACTGGAAGAATGGGTTGTATTCAAATGCATTGGGAGTGGAAGGGGGACATTTCACATTGAGGAGAACAAATTCAGATGAAAACAAGGTATGTATTTTTGAGTGAGCTTAATTCATTGTTGAAACAGTATGTGTTGAACTGTGGTGGTTAGTTGTCATTGGAACCCGAAGTTGTGCCTGGATATCCTTTGTGAAAATAAACACACAAACAATAAAAGCCATAACGACAACTGGACCAGAGTATTTTGGTTTGATGCAGAAATTCTCAGGACTGAGGAGAATTTTGCAGACCAGAGTTCAGGCTAGATGAACGTATTTGTAGTGTGTCTTTTTAATTGTTGAAGGTATGCTGGGCAAGGGCTGAGCAAGTCAGTTGTAACAACCAATTTAGGCCACTGGGTCCTTCCATGAAGTGCCTCAGGCCAGAGTGGGGGCAGAGGCTGCCCTCATGCTGCTCCCCGGGCTGTGGGAAGGTGAAGAGCTGGGAGCTCTTCCCTCCGGCTCAGGAACTGCTGTCTGGGGCACTGCGTGTCAGCTGCTGGGTAACGCTCCGCGTAGCCAAGGGTCCATTTCTGTCTTGTAGGCATAGTGGTGTTGTAGGGGAACTATCTAAGTGGTGCTTTCCAAGAATGCACGTTGATGGTTTTCTAAAAAACTTCAAGATCTGGACCGATCTGCCACCTCCTCGTGGTATCCCTATGGATAAGGGCTTCTTTGTGGCATTATTGGTGCTGCTTCTCTCGCTGCTGTCTATTAAACATGATGTCTTCAGAGAAACTTAATCCACAACCCATCCCTGTGCCTTCCAGAAACAGGAATTCTAGTTTTGGCCAGTCAGTGATATGGGATATAACTAGCACTCAGAAAATTCTTCCTGCTTGTGATCAGGAAGTAGCCGGCAGTCATTCTTTGTAGGTGCCAACTGGTCACAGTTAATGGCAAAGAAATAAATCTGCTCTGAGTATTTATGCTTTGCTTTAGGTTGCAGAAAATTGCCGCAGTTCTCTTATTATGTAGCTTGCTCTTGTTAATTGTTGTACAGTTACTGAATTAAGCAATCAGATGAAATCATAAAAAGCAGTATATACTAGATACCAGTTTGAAGGAGTACAGTGCAAAGTGCTTATCTCAGCAGGTGTTTGTTACCGGATACATTTGCTTTGTTGCTGTCAGAATATGTGTGTAGCAATACAGCGCTTTGTGAAACACATAGTAATACTTATTTTAATAAAAAATAAAAATACAAGATATTTTACTCTGATTTATTCCATTTTGGGAATTAGAGAAATTAAGCTTCCTTCTCTTTTAATTATATCTTGCAGAGAAAGTGTAATCTCTTAATCTCTATAAAGCTTCTCTCTTTTAGTTTCCCCGTTGGCATTTGCTGATGGGGAACCCGCAGAGCCTGCAGTAGGAGCTGTAGCTCAGAGGGGTGCGCTCAGGAAGCAAAGGCCAAATTTTGCCTACATCTGTGCAGCTTGCTTTGGCTCCAGGGCAGGTGATCTCCACTCGGGCTAGACAAGAAATTGATTTGTCGGGTCAGTGACTGACTTTAAAATAAATAAATTAAAAAGACTCCAATTGGCAAGAGAGATCTCTCTTCGCTCCTCCCCCCTTTTTTTTCCTACTAATCAAAGCAACGTGCTTTAGTCAACCAAAACCACATTTGCAGGCATTTTAGGTAGAAACACAAGCTAGATTTACATACAGGAGGGTATAGCTGCTCTCACAAAACAGATGCTGCGGTTTTCTTATGTATGTTGGATCAGACAGTTCAAATCTCTACTGATTTTTATGGAGACGTACTTTCCCCCCTCCCAACCTGGAAGAAATGTCCCATCTGTGGAGCTGTATGCTATTACAGAATGGCACGCTCTGCTATATATAAAATGCTTAAGCGTTTCTTCTGGTCAGCAATCCAAAAAGTAACTCTCTAGCCTGCTGTTTAGAACGCTCTCTGGGGATGCCCCAGTTCCCGTCTCAATGAATATGTAAGTGCTTAACAGAAAAAAATGAGAGACGGAAGGGACCCCAGCCCACAATACTTTATTACTTTGCGTGTGAGGCATTTTCCTAAATGTTTAGGGTTTTGTTTTCTTTTCCAGAGATGTTAGATTTGAATCCTCTGACAACCCTTTCTAATTGCTGAGGTGCAAGGCAAGAAAACTCTTTTTCCTGCAAAATATTGTGAAACTAAAAATTGTAAAAATATAGTGGGAAATAAAGTAGCCGCTTTGAAATTAGTAAATCGCGCTCTACCTACCTGAGAGGAGGTGGTAGCGAGGTGGGGTCGATCTGTTCTCCCAAGTAGCAAGTGATAAGACAAGAGGAAATGGCCTCAAATTGTGCAAGGGGAGGTGCCAGGCTGGTTATTAGGAGAAATTTGTGAAGCCCTGGAACAGGCTGCCTGGGGAAGTGGTTGAGTCACTATCCTTGGAGGTAATTAAAAGACTAGTGGCAGACTTGACAGTGCTGGGCTAGCAGTTGGACTCAATGATCTAAAGGGTCTTAAGTGATTCTCTGAAGTAATCACTGGCATGATTGGGGCTTTTGTTTATTTTTGTTGTTATTTGGTGGAAGTTACTCAGTGTGATTGCTACACCACTGTTTTTGGAGGAAGAATTATTTACCTTCAAAAAAATAAAATCCAAGCCTGGAAGATAAGTTTTACTTCTATTCCAAGACACAGAATGTGGAGACAGAAGCGTGCAGTCAAGCAGGAGAGTTCTTAGGAGACTGAAGTGAGAGCATCACTTCACATGGCTGAAGATACCGGCTTTTTTTCTGTCATATTTCACCTTCTTTCTGCGTGCCCTGCAGTGGGGGGAGCATGATGTAGTTCGGATCCTTGCAGAAGGGACATCAAAACATGGCAAAAAGGGAAAGGGTCGTGGCCAGAACCAGTGGACGCTTGGCATTTCTTGCTGTAATTCTAATAGAAATCCAGTCATGCATTAAGGCAACCCAGAGGAAATGATCAGAGCTCGGGAAAATATCACATCATATGATTCAGCCACCTCAATCACAGATGAAACATGGGCACTTTTGCTGTCCTAGGAGTCTCACCGCACATTATCAGTTATTCTGTATCTCACGATCTCGGATGCCTGCTGCCGTTTGCAGCATGGGTGCGGTACTATTAAACCTGTCACATTTTAAAAGAGGAAGCTTGTAAGTCTCTGTTAATTAGGCAGTGCAGGTGAATAGCATCGCTCTTTGACCAAAAATGTATAACCTTTTGTGGACTTGTCTCCGTTTTCCTTTCCCTTGAGTTTAGAAAGGAAAATAACTGTAGCTTCCACTCATAAGAAGTCAATATTAATATTTGAAATATATGGTTAAACTTTTTCTGGTCATGAAAATGACCTTATTCTGCATTATTGTAAGTTTAGCATGCCACAGTTTTAATTTTTTCAGGATTCTGTGCTGTATTGACATATCCAGAAGCTATTTTCCCTTTTAAGTACGGTAAGCGGACACACTACATCTCTTAAAAGTAATACTCTTGTAAAAAGTTGTGAGAATTAGCTCCTGAAAACATTCTTGAAACTAAACTTGATAACTGTGGACAACGATCTAAGTGATAGTACAGAGGCATTAACCTTTTATCAGTTCCTTTGCTGATATAAGCCAGTGTAGAATTTTACGTGGCAAGTGCTCTGATGCAATGCGTTGAAGTCAGTGAATAAACTGTCTTGATGTCGATGTTCACCACTTAGGAGTGCCCGAAGAATTGTGAGAGGGATTTTCAAAAGGAGAGGCTGTCAAGTTCATCAGTGCCAGAAGGAACTTGAAGGCAAATGTTTCCATTTGGTTCCTCCACTGGAAAATTTTTATCACCTTGCCATATTGTGTTCAGTTTGAATGCAGTTTGCAGTATAGGATATGTCTAAAAACATGAGGGCAGAGAAATGCTTAAACCCAGTACTAGAAAAGCACTATTTAAAAAAATATAATCTTAAATTCCTGAAAATGAAATCATTTTTACAATTTTAAATAGCTTCTGAACTGTCCCGCTTAACATTGACATTTTACTCAGTTTGGACAGATATCTTTTGTGTAACAATTATTTTAAATCTCGTGTTTCTGTTCTAGAATAATTTTTAGGAACGCATTGGTTACATTTTTGTCCTTCTCTGAGCAGGAAAGCAGGAGAAAGATTGACTTTTTGTGAATATAATAATTTGAAAATTATTGTAGATCTGAGTCATGCAAAATCTCAGTGATTCCCCACTATGAATAGGGTTATCTAAAAATTACCTTAAATGTTCAACTATATATTGTTACTCCCAGTTTTGTCTCCAGTTTTTGAGAAATGTCCTTTGTTTCACCAACTCTTTATCTTCCCATGTTTGGTGGGCCGACTTTTTTGTGGTCCTTGTGTAGGTATATAGCTATCTGCAAATGCTCAGGAGACTCATTAAGATTTCTGAAGGTTTAACTTCATCTTATAAAGTAGATGCTGAGACTTGCCGTGCTGTTAGCTCGGTAGGGGACGGGGAAGGGTTCCAGGAAAGGTTGTGTGATATTGCCGAGCAGGGCTTTGCTGTTGAGGTTGTTTATCCTATAGAGCTTAGGTCAATCTTAATAGGACAGGGGAGATTTAATCCTCTGGGAAAGTGTTTTCGTCACACAGCATTAAAAGGAATTTTATCACCTGAATCAAAAAACAATTATGCTGATTGTATTTTATATAATCGTTCTTCACATTGTGAAGGAAAACTATATTTTCAATTAATTGCTTAACAAAATCACATTATTTACTTTGCCTAAAACTGGGCACATTGTAATAGTTCTGCATCAGCAGGGAAAGCTTCCCTGGGTTTGTGTAAAGGAAACCCGTTTCTGAGCTAAGACGCTAACCGGAATGACAGAAGTATTAGGGGAACCCTCCTGCCCCGGTACTTTCAAATGAGACAATAAGGCAGCCACTGCAGCTGAGTCCAACCAGATCTTACTTGCTTTGGTGTCATGGTGTGATGCCATCAAATGGTGCTAGCTTCTAATACTGTATCTTTTAGTTTATAAAAATGAGAAAAAAAAACCAGCCGTCACTGATCTTGCCTCACAGAACTGTTACTGCTTCAATTGTCGCACCCGAGCTCTTGAATACATAGTATTTTCTTAGAAAAACTTCTCATTCCCTTTTATTGATGTTATTTATTACTTCATATCTTTTGAGACTGCCTCTTCACAGCTTTAGATCATCAGTGGTTTCTAGTTGTTTTTGAACATTCCTGCGTTCGCGGCGCCCTGCCACGTGAGGGTCCCCTTTCCTCTTGGGTCCTTGAATGGAGGACAAGAAATTTGGCTTCTCCAGAGAAGGGGTGTAGCAGAGGCAGAGGGCTGAGAGGTGGATGGCAGCGGTACCAGCTCTCGCTGGGCTTTGCCCAAAGCCGCTGGGTGGCTTGGCCCGGCCTCGGCTCACGGCAGAGCTCAAGCTTGCCCACGCCAGCTGGAACTAGGCAGAGAGAGGCAGATCTTTACCAGGTTGCAGTACCCAAAAATGAGAAGGGGGAGCATAGCGTAGGTTTTGAGGTTCATTAGTCGTCCAGATAGCGAATGATGTCATCAGCCTGTGTTTGGGCCAAACACATGGTGTAGACACATCCCAGAGCAAAGATTTGTGCCAAGATTACGCCCTTGCCTATAGCACTGGGCAGACTTAAACAATAAAAATATAAATCCAAATGAAAAACTAAAAGTAGGAGGGAAGGGAAGAAAGAAATCTTTTACTATTGTGTAATAATGAAGAGCTGTATCAAAATCCATAAATTAGGCACAACTTTAAAATCACATATAATTTCAATTACAGCCATCTGTTTCTCCTTAGGAAGAATGAAGTGAGGTCAACAGCTAAACATTTTACAACCGTAAAGATTCTGGGATGCTTTTTAAGCTATATACATGTGTGATTTGTAAGAAACCTATTTATATGTAAAATTTCTCATTTGAACATTCATTCCTTTTATCATGCAAACACCAAGTTTTTTGGAAGCTGCAGGCTTCCAGAGTGGAGTGAATACACATATTTCAGCCTAATGTTACTGATCTTTTATTTTTTCATTTTAACCCTTTGATATTTCTATCCTCGTGAGGAAAAAATATCTGCATACCTTTCACTTTCAAACGTGTAGGTAGGAGGGAATAGATGTAGCATAGATTTCCCTCAAGACAAATAGGGCTCAGAAACCTTTTCCATTTGACAAAAAAATAAAAGCAAAAACCTTTACGGAGGCTTTGGAGAGAAGATGGGCAAGAGAGCAATCTAATATGCTGGGACTCAAGGTAGAAAATGATTTAAATTGTTGAATTCTGTCTAATCATCTGTTTGAGGGGCACTTTCCTTCTCTCACAGAGCGCTGTTTGCTGCATTGAACATTCACCTGTGAGTGGCTGCTTGTGACCCCGATCAGGGTTCTGTCCAAGCTGTGGCATATGTCACTTTACAAGTGATTGCAATAAAGCTGATGACCTCACTGATAAGGTTTTTCGTCTTACAAAAGAATGTGGAAATGCATTTCACATACATGACATCATACATTAAGGATGAATTTGCCCTCCTTGAGCCTGTGGGCTTCAGCTCCTCAAATATGAAAAGGTAAACAGAGACTTCAGGAAGCTTGTCCAACAATAAATCAAACAAGAAAAAGAAAGCAGAATCGCTTCGAATGTTTAATCATAAAGCCTTCGTGCACAAAATATAAAGCAAAATACTGACCTAAATGGTTTCTAACGGGAAAAGTCTCTTAATACCTGTTTTATAAACCTCTAATCTTTACAGTTGTTAAGGGGAACTGAAGTGCATGCATAAAAGACCGCTCTTCACAGCAACGCTGTTATCCACATCAATCAAGATAATCCCACAGTAAAACCTTGCTAAAGAGGAAATGTGGCATGTTTGGATAATGTCAATGATTAGAAAACAAGTCCCAGAAAATGCCATGCAAAGCAAGTTTAAATATTAATGCGCACTTTCCCAGCCCTGACTTTCAGCTGAGAGTCTCAAATTATTTACATGGACCTCAAGGGCTGAACTCTTCATTTCAGTTCCTGATGAGAAACAAGCAGAAGTTCATGTGAATTTGAAAGCAGGGTGTAATTCTGAGCTGTAAAATATCACAGCTGCTTTTTCAGAAAATAGGGATAGACTAGATGAAGGCACACAAGGGTAAACTGAGTCACAGAACAGGGGAGTGATTTGTTGGCTGTGAGCGTAGTGAACTGGAGCACGTACTAGACCTTCACTATCTCTTATCACTTCCTGCTCCGTGGCTTAAGGAAGCAACTGCTGGTTCAAATTCACTCTATCTGAGGCTAACAATGTGTTTGATCATAACTCATCAGAGAGGACAGTTTTATGCTTTAGACCACACTATAAATTAAATCTCTGGAAGATTTTCATTGGGCGTATAGTATGTTCTGGAGAAATCATTGAAAAAGAATTACACCCTAAACCTGTGTGAACAATCGTGCCCTTCTTTTCTGCTCTAGATGGATGGTAATTGAATAGGATCTCCACATGCAGGTTGGCACTCTTGGACTGCTAATCACTTGGGAAAATACAACACATTGCTCTCATTTCTCAGGACAATCAAAGAATTAACTCCCCTCATGTAGTTAGGAGGCAGGTGGTATTGAAAAAGCATGTAGAGTGAAACAGAATTATCTCAGTTAATTTTAGATGGCTGCGGTTTAAAAGTCTAGATCTCAGCTGGTATTTGTAATATTTGTCATTTCACTAGAATGAAGTGTCTTGTTCTATGAAATGCCTTTTTCTCTCCACCAGCTGTAGGAGAGATCTAGTAACACAGACTCAAATGACTATGTTGTAGCTATCGAAAGCTAGTGAGATGAATCTCACCTAAAGTTAAATGGAACAAGTCATCTTTCTGCAGAGCTTGGCAGAATTGGTGCTTTTTTGAAGTAGCTGGAGCAGGGCAGCAGTCAGACCCCACAAAAAACTGCAGGCATGGAAGAAACACAAGGGAAAGGGTGGACACATAAGGAGGAAAATTCACACTCATACATGAAAATCACATAAAAGACTGTGGTTCAATATGAAGCTGATTAGGCTTCTTAAAGGGAACCCGGCAAAGTTTTTGTTAAGTATGTTTGATCAGAACCACCACCATGTCAGGTGAGAGTTTCGTTATTCCCTAAGCTCTTGGTTCAGTTCATCTGCACGAGGTGCTGTGTGACTTCAGGAAAACAGCGGAAAACCTGGACGATCAGTTCAGTAGCTTTAACAGCTAAGCAAGCAAGAGTGAGGAAGTATGGCATGCTGAAACACGGCTTTAATGAAGGGTTGACTGGAAAGACAACATGTAGGAAAGGAGAGGAGAGGGTTAGGTTTTAATGGTTGAAGTAGAAGAAATAGCTTATCTCTGATGACTTCTTTCCTGGAACAAAAGACCCAAATTAAGAAACTATTTTATAATAATTTAAAATTGAAAAATAAGAGACGGTTTGTTACCAGAATAAACATCCTGCCAGTAGAGCTTCTAAACTATGGTTAAATACTTTAATTGTTTTAATTAAAAAAAAACCAGCAAATGTGACTTCAAATTTGTAGGGTGCCTTAAGCACAAAACAGAGGGAAATATGATTCTGGCAATGATCTGAGATGCAGGAATACTACTACTCTCACTTTGTACGTCACTCTCTTTATGTTAAATGTTTATGAATAGCATGTGCTTAGCCTAGATGGCCACAGAAGGATGTAGGAAGCCCCACACCTTCAAGAACATCCTGTCCTGAGACCGCCAACCTCAAAGGTGTGACAAAGCGATTGTAATGGTTTAGTAAACTGCAGAGAGAGAATTTCTTGTGAGTGGGAATGTCCTTTGGCATCTCAGTTGGCTGGGACAGCTGTAGCACTGGTGAACTAGGATTTATGACAGCGTCCCTTGTTGAAAGATACTTTAGGAAACTAAGCTATTATGAAATGAGAGGAAATGTTTGTACTCAAGTTTCTTAATCATAGTAATTATCAGTTGTGGTGATTAGTGACTGGATTATAGGTGAGGCAGAGGTTTATGAATAATGGGAGCTCGTACTATAAATGGATATTGCCAAACAGATGAGGATGTGCTTGTTCTGAGAAGCAGAGGACACAAAGGATGCAAGAAATCGAGGAATCCGTAAGGACATGTTGTTACAAGGATGTCCATGAACAACAATTTACTCAGGAAAGAAGAGTACCTGTGTAACTGTTTCCAAGGAGCAGATCTGAAACATGCAAAAGGAATTTTATGAAAAAACATACTTAAATTATGGAACTTGGTGCCTGATGAATGGATACTTCATGGCAGTTCAGGAAATCCTTAACCTTCTGACTGCCAGAACCGGTGGTGTTTGCTGAGAGTCAGTCCCTCCTTACCTTGTTTCTCCCATGTCCCTTAAGCATCAGCTACGGGCAGCAGTGGGAGGCAGGATTTAGCTGTTTCAGTCTAACCCAGCGTGGCAGTTTCTGTTTTTCTGTACCTCAGATCATGTGTGTGGAGACTGTAAAGGGAACGGGCAACTTTTGTGACAGCATTTTATTCTTTTCCTTTTATCCCCTGCTTGTCAGCCGCCCTGAGATGGTTTCAGTACTCAACAGAGCAAAGGAAGCGTTGCAAGAGGCATTGGAGGGGAAGTTATTGCTCTGAAGCATTTGTTTGCCTCATTATGCTAATTCCCCCATTATCTCTGGGGTAGTGCATCATCTTGCTCCAGGTGAATTTAGATAAATCCTACATTCAGCCCTTAATTCCATTGTTCTTGAGTCCTCGATCTGTAAAACTGGAATGCTGTCATGAGAGGTAATGCCGGCAAATACACCATCTGGGAGATTCTCAGCTTGGATTACAGTGAAGGCCATCAAATGAGGTAGAAGAATTCTCTGTAACGTGAGTTTCTAGATACTGTGCTGTAATATGTAATCAGGGAATAAATGACACAGTCCATCCAACACTCATACCTTCTGACACCAAAAGGTTCATTCATACCTTGGAACCCTCCCTAAGTGCAGCTGGACCGATGGTGCTGACACGGCGAGGCTTTGCGACCTGTACGTACTATAGATGTTTGTCGCCTTTGCATTTTTGGCCACTGTAATTTTTATTCAGGAACATGTGAAGCGCTTCAAGGTGGGAACCTTGTGCTTCGGTTTCCCCAACTACAAAGTAAAAATAATTTTTAGTTCGCAGAATGTTGCAATTGTTCAAGTTACTTTGAGATTTATAGATCAAAGGCGTCATAAAAGCACAAAATATTGCTGTGTTCAGTAGATAGAGCATGAAGGATCTGAGAAACGGTGCACAGATAGTTAAAAGAAAAAATGGAGTTTTGAGCAAGTGCATCTGTAATTTCTATAGACAACTGCCATTATCCTCTGAGGCAAAGGTATTGCCAAATTATTAAACTAATTACAGATATTAAACCAAATATCAGTCTTCAAACCCTCTGTTTCCTTTTTTTTTTTCTTCCTTTGAAGCCTTTTTATTATTTTGTTACTGCTGTGGACACCTATAAAAACTTTTAATTTGAATAATTCAGAACTTTGCATTTAATTTTATTATATTTCTTTTCATGTTACTACAGTGTTGTCTTTGGGCTTTTAATTGATTTTTTTTTTTTTTATTGCTGTCAAACACTTTGAAACTTCTGAAAAGGACTGCATGAAAAGAATAAATAATGACATAGTCGTAAGAAAAAAAAACAGCAGTATTTTATTAAAGAGACTCTTTCACAGAGTTAAATTCTGTGATTTTAGTATTTTCTGAGCAATTACAATAGCATTAGGACCAGGTCCTTATGCAAGTAACATATCTGTATCTATAGAGCAGGCGTGGAAAATGCTGCAAATACATGCCTTTGATCTAAATGACAGAAATAAATTTGCCAGGGACACGGTAACATTAAGCATGTTTAAACTGACCCATATTGCTTGAAGTGCAGGTAGAGTATTTCTCCTTTTGATCAGGCCATTTGATTGAAAGTATAAGTGAAATTAAGTTATGTGCATAATACGTGTAATGTAATTTGCCACATTAACTCTTACAGATGTAGGTTAATATTTTATTTGCATAGATCTCCTAGTTTTTTTTTTTTCCCCACCCTGTTCTGCAGTTAAATTTATCACGAGTCTGCAGGCACAACTCGCTGCTAGACATGGACACGAACAATTAAGTGTTCAGTCAGAACTCCAGTGAGAGACTCCACTCTGGCTGCGTTTGCTAAGCCTTTTGGTAGCTGCCTTGATAAGGCGGAAAGAAGTTCATGTGTGAGAAATCTGAAGTGAAGATGCAAATCTCATGCTTGACTGGTATTTTGTTATCTAAGAATACGCTGATCCTGAGTGGCATCGGAGTAGCTTTACTCTGAGGAGTGTTTCTGTTTCTTCTCTTATAAAAGTAGCCTAAATCCTTTGGTAGGATTCCTGCTTTCTTATCGTTATGGGGGACTCAAACAAATTTGTTAATGTTGTGATTAGAGTTACCGTTTCATAAGGTTTGAAACAACTTTTTTAGAAAGTGTTCATTAATATTCAGAGCTTTTTAGAACGTTGTAGATGTCTGACATTCAGACACGTTTTGGCTGCTTTTCATGGAATTGGAAGTTTTGAGATGTGCTTTCTAGTTTGAAGCAGTCAAAAGTGCCTTCAATCATGATGATAACATAAAAATATAAAAGTAACATCAAACTAGCATTCATTTTCTCTTCACATATCCAAAGGCTCTAAGATTCTAAAATAAATTGCATGTAAAAATAATGGAAATACGCATTCAGTTTTTGGAGTCATCAAGCTACTCTAATTGATTTTGAGCAGGACTTGGTGTGTTTACTCCTTGTTTGAATAGTACAAGAGTTGGGCCTCTAGATTTCTACAGAGCTGTAATATTTTAAACTCCCTGGAGAAAGGAGGCAGATTGTTGTGTGAAGTCTGACGTGCTTGAAGAAGTTGCCTCCATCATCTGATGACCTGATCTCTTCTCAACTACATCTTACCTGTTGAGACTCTAGTGAGTCCAACTTCCTACTTGACTAGTGGCTAAGTTGGGTTATGTTCAGAAAATTCTTCCAGCAGTTCCGGTGCTGAGTAGGCTGTAAGGCTGCGGGACTGTTACTTTTCTCCACCTTTTTACCACCCTTCGCTTGTGTGCACGGGGCGCTGTGTCTGGGTGCGATATTAAAGTTTGCAGACCCGCCGTGTTAGACATTTGTGCAAACCCTGAAGGCTAAGAGGATATAGCCTTTACTGTAATAATTATAAGGGCACTCATTAGCCTAACGAAGCGGTGGCAGTGCATCTATGGGAATGGTGTCACAGCAGTGTCAATGTGAGTTTGGTATGAGAGTATTTTGAATTATTTATGGTTAACAATATGCAGTCACCAAGCAAATAAACCTAATGTTAGAGATACAAAACTTGCACGAAAGTCTGTTGCTGAGAGAATACCAGAATGATACAGGAAGAGACCCTTCTGTAAGACTTGATTGGTAATTACGGATCGTAAGATACTGTCTGTGCTCGGCGCTTAAATGCATAATTCGTTGGTAGAGCTTGAGTAAGTTTTTCAACCAATAAAAACTACCCTGAAATTGGAATTTAGGGGATTATCATCACAATTAATTTGATGAACAGTTAGGGCTTTTCAGTCTCTTTCTCTTTTAATAGCTCAGACAGGAAGAAGTTCTTAGAACCTGGAAACTATGTAGTTGTATTTCCAGCTGAGATCTTTTATGGGAAGGTACAGTTAGATCCAGATCTTAAAGTAAGCAAAATTTAGACGGGAGTCAGTTTAATCCACACAATAATCTGAAGTTTGAACTGAAGTAACCTCAAGTTGCCGTTCCATTTAAGCCAAGCACACTATGCTCCCACGTACACAAGAAAAGCAAGACAACAGAAACCGAAGAAGTGAAGCTCCCAAGTATGTAAAGTCTTTGAAAATTTGAGGCAAAACTTAGGGTGCTTTTTCACAATGGAGTGTTTGCTTAGTGCTTTTCCACAGGCTGAAACAACTCTCATACTGGTTTTATCAGCTTTCAGTACACAGTGGTATTCAGAAGACCTCACTTCTTGCTCAAATTTGTTGTACGTCGTAGGGTGAAAGAAGAGAGATAAAATTCTAACAATAAATATGCTCCCTCCTTGTTTACTTTTTGAAGCAAAATTGATATAAAGCGTTTTGCTTATTCAGAAAAGCCTCTGTTGTGAGATTAGTGAAAGAGATAGCAGCTGCAGGGTTAAGTTTCCTTAATGATCAACAGACTGTTCACAGTGAACTGGGAAAGAGGATGTGGATAGCGAAGGAGGTGAATTAAAAACTTGGAAGAACTTTTCAAAAAGTCTGTAGAAGTTCATGCTTGGTTTTCCTTGGTATTTTCTGGAAAGCATTAAATGTGAAAAATATTTCATTTCAAAAGCTGAAATATTGTAAATACTAACTGATGAGACTGGTCAAAAATTACCTGATTAAAATCCTGCTTTACAGTCTCAAACCAACAAGTCACTTGTCAAAAAGAATTTGAAAATGCAAATCTCATTCAAAATGTTTCTGTACGAATCAAAAGAGAAACGATGGGAAGAATGGCAGGCAATAGGTGGGCCTCTCTTCATATTTAAGATTGAATGGCTTGACTATTTCCTGAAAGTCTTCAGAAGTCTTCTGATAAGCTTCAGATGTCAGAGTAGAAACACCTGAAGCCCTATTATCAAAGTAATAGCCTCTGTAGTCTGTGAACTTGGTAGAAGTGAAATGCCTCGTCTCCCGTGACATGGGGCTGATGGATTCCAGTGGCAGCCAGTGACTTGTGTGCCGTGACTAGATAATGAGGGCTTTCATAAACTCCTCTGCCCATTTAAGGGCCTGCAAATGACTTTTGGATCACAGGCCAAGATTCAAGGCCAGGCATCCAGAGATGGAGTCTCTGCTGTTTTTAAGAAGTCTTGAGAGTGCAACTCGGAGTAGTATTTATGCACACTCTTTGCCTACGTGGCAAAACCTTCTGTTCCCTTTAGTGAACAAGGGGATAAGTTATTCCTGTAATTTTTAATGTAAGCTTAGAAGATGTAACTGACAATGATAATCTCAGCGAATCATCCTGGAGACGACGGGTATTCATTAAATAATAACCATTCTTTGTAGTGCATTAGCACGAGGAACCTTAGCAATGGACAATGAAGCCATTCTGCCAGATGGAGGGGGGGGGGAATCTTCCCTGGGACAAAGACCTTCCAATTGAAATTCTCAACATGACACAACGGTCAGATAGAGAAGATGAGAGAGCAGGTAAAATGCTCTGTGTGTTCCTTTTGGTAGTATTTCATATTCTTTAACTAGTAACATACAGATCTTCATGCGTATTCTACAGGTTTTGAAGTATGTGAGTGTGATTTTTAAAAAAAAAAAAAGAAAATCTGGTGATGGATTTCAAAGAGAAATTCAGCCTGTTGGATTCATTGTATTGATGTGAGATCAAGTAAAAAAAAAATCAAGCTCTTTATGTATTAACTGAGCAAATATTTCATTCTGACTAATCAGAGTATTGTTTTATAAACATTAAAACAGCTTGCTAAAGCCATGTCATTCATTATTATCATTAAAAATATTGGTATTATTTCTTTGGAATAATTACAAACATAGCAATTATTCCTAAGATAAATGGGTAGGATTAAAAATAAGCACATACAAAGCTATTCATCAATTAAATAAATCAGCCCATGCTATGAAAACTCCATGAAAAGATACCTTAGAGATTTAGTTAATATCAAGGCACTAATTATTACAGGAGTGTTGATTGCTTGGACACGGTGAGAAGGAAATCTTAGAAGTATTGTCTAGATAAGACTAGAGGCTTATTTGCTTTTTAAAACACAGGGAAAATAGTATGCACACTAAGACACTCAGTGATTTATTTTTTTTAGAGTGATCCTAACATATCTGTGCGAAAAGCCAGATTATCCTGCATAACTGCATGCAGGCATAGGATGAAATTGTGTCCGTGTCATCTGTGTCGTGTCCCCCTGATGCCCCTGCTTCCCTCAAAATAAAATAAATAAAAACCACCATTACCATCCTTTAGTCTCTAAGTGTTGCATTTTGTGTCTCTATTTAGGCTGCTTCTTACCTAAAAATCTAGTGGGTTTGGAAAGGAAAAAGATGCAGGTCTTTCCCACCAAAAACATCAAAGATAGAGTTACAGCTATAGGCACAGTTGTAACTAAAGGCAAACTGTCAGGTCAGATGTCTGCAAGCCCCAGAGCCCAAGTCAGCTTTAAGAAAAGGCTGCCTGGCTGAGGAGCTTGAGAAAGCAACTTATTATTGTGAGCCTGGGTGACCAGGCGATGCCAGACTGACCGGACAGCACGTAGCACCTTAAGCAATCGTGTGCTTTGCCAGCTCTCTCAAAGATGCTGGGGGAGTCGGTGTTGTGAGTGACACCACGCAACAGAGAGATGAGCAAAAAGGTACTTGAGGAGAAGGTGGTAAGAGCCTCGGGCAGCCTCCTGATGTACCTTTGGGTGCCATCAGGGGCCCCTCTGCTGCTAACACTTTGCAGCTGCTTTCCATCTCTGTGTGTGCCTGAGACCCCAGTTATCTCTGAGCTGTGCAGAGGGGTCTCCTTGTGACACACTGACTGCTGAGAGGCTCCTAGAGACCGAACTTCTGGTGCTGAGCAGCCTATGAATAGAGCTATGTGTTCATTGAAAATGAAAACCCACTCACTTACCTGAGCAAACAGAAGACTAAGCTGGAAAGTCAGAGAGCTTACTTTGCTTTGTCAGGTTATCCTCATTATCACCACAGGGTTAGTAAATTTTAAATATCTGCCCATTAGAAGAGGAGAAGTCGTACTTTAAACATGAGCTCTGTTCTTTCTGCTGGGCTTGCTATTTTATTATTTCTAACCCTGTAAAGTGTAGTATTTCAAAGGTAACAGGTGTTCATAGTTCTGAAACTTCCCAAAGCAGGATCTCTGCTGCTACATCCGATCCCTACTGCTGGCTAAAGTTAGAGCTGTGTGAAGTCTGCCCTAAGTTCTGTCTGGTCCTGGACTTCTCCTCTGAGAGTTACAGGTCATTCAGCTTTGGGAGTGTGCATCTTATTTTTGTTGGCTTTGTTGCTTACATTGGTGGCTAAGAAACGATGATGGTAAGAGTCATTTTGAGATCCTGGACAAGCTGGAACAGTGCCCACAAGTTCAGCTTTTCAGTGAGAAAATCCTTCAGTTTGCAGTGGTATACTTGGACTTGCTTTTGCATCTTAGTATTAGTGATTTAAAATACGTAGTGGGGAGTAGTTAGTGGTTGTTTTCCATAAATATATATGTGTGTCTATTTAGGCTGCTTCTTACCTAAAAACCTAAAAAATATATAACCTGCCTTTAAATTACACATTTACATAAAGATTTTTTTAATCTCCTTCTTTCTTTTTTATATTTAAAGGACCTTTGATGCCTGATAATCTAAATAGCTAGAAAAAGAACAGGTGGAAAATGACCCTGTATGTTGTAAATGTATGGGAAAAATATTCTAGGTAATAGAGCTTGATCCTTTGAGAATCTGCAGCTACAAAATCTGTCCTAAGAATACTGAACTTCCAGAACAGACTGCAGCAGCCTCAAGTCTGAGGGGCAAATCGAGAGCCTACCTGCGGCAAAGATTGACTTTAGGCCGTATTTCTCTTTGTGTGTTCTGTAATACACCTAAATTCCCTGCTGTATAATCAGAGCGATTTGACTTTTGAAAACATTTGAGTGCTAAAAAACATGAGTAATACCCCTGTATCTTCTATTTGCTTACTTTACATTTTCGGTTTTTCTTGTGACAAGACATAACTACATAAGATGTCATAGTAGCAGAACAGAAGCATGCTGTTGTGTGATGGGATGGCAGTCTGCAGGCTTGGCTATACCCTTCTGAATCTGAACGGGTGCAACTCAAAACACGGCTTTATTAGGAATCATCAATCCCAGTTTATGCAAAGAATAGACAGTTCCTTTATGGTGGAGTCTGCTTGCTAGTCTGTTACACAGCTGGGAATAGCTGAAGAACAAATAGGAGACCAAATTAGGAGGTTTGATTTCTGAAGCAACTGGAAATACCTAAGCAGAAGTATGCTCCAAATCACAGACTACTGACAAGAGAATAAGAGGTACAACGTACATTCTGCTGAGAAGCACAGCTTGTTAAGACAACTCCTGTGTCTTTCGAAGGAGCACGCTAGTCGCCGAACTTCTCTGGAGATCCCTGTTGGTGCTAATGATGGCTTGCATTTGTGTGAAGGCAGAAGGAACCTGCCAGGTTCTTAGTCCGGGTGAGTTGGCCGCTGCATTCTACTTCATCCGTTCACCTTGCTCCAAAAAACCTGCAACATCCTGCCCCCGCGCCCCAGGAACTAAGTGTTTGATGTCCATTTAGCTTCATTACATACTCATGTCTGATTCCATCCTAAATAACCTTATAATTTGTACCCTTGCTCGGACAACTTTTACTTGATGCTTATCATCTCTATCTATTCACCTGTGAGGAGCTAGCTCATAAATAAACTGTTAGCAATATAAAATACTGCATGATCTAGGAGTGCTGAGCTCTACTGTGTGTAGAGGGGCGTTGTATAGATAGCTGTTGCGTAGATGTTTAAGTAAATGGTGATAGTTCTCACCTTTTTTTATATCTGCTGGCTCACTGCAAGATGTTCCCATAGAAATCGAGTTCCTTTACTTAAAATGTGAAATTAAAGTGTTTACTACTATAGTAAACGGTGACAAAAGGATTAGAAATACTTAACGCAATCAGTGCTAAGAGAGTTACAAAAGAGGAGGAACCCTAACAGCTCTTCCAGTTGCTTTTCTGCCAATCCATCGGTATTTCCTGTATTGCATTTAGAGGGCCTTGTCTAAATACCAGGAGTTGTGACTTCCAGCAGAATGTTTTCATAATCCTTAAGAACTCACTATCTGAGAAAATTTCTTCTCTGTTTCCACTTTCTTTTTCACTCTACTACTCTTGCCTGCACTTCCAGGGTCTTCTTCCCAATGAGTAATAATTGTCTTTCCAGTTACGCATCCTGCCCTCCGCAAAAATCCAGCATTGTGTTGCATTCTTAGAATTTCCTTTAGGCGTCTGCTTCTCCGTGGGTCAGATATGGAGACAAATTTTTCAACTGCATTATGATGTTTCCTAATGTTTTGCCACAAAAAGAATCCATAAAGTTTTCCATGAGGATGTTCCATACGTAATGGAATTCCTAAGCAACTGGTTATGTTCAAAATGGTTGAAGTACATCCTTATTTTTTTGCTAGAGCAGCACTTTGTGTCCATCGGTTGCTGAATATAACCTTAATCAGCTGTAAAGCTATTCTGGGTTTCTCATTGAGTTCCCAGGCAACCAGATTGCTGGTTTACACATGTATTTTGACTAATTTTTGAGATTAAGTCTCTTTCCTGACTGGTGTTCACTGAACGCTGCTGTTTGCCAAGTGTTTCATGTACACACAGTTCATTTTCTGTATATTTTTTTTTTGTGAAAGAAGATGTGGATTTTGAAGCTAGTGCTGTGAAAGCTTTTATTCTCTGAAAAGCCCCTTCATTAAAGACAATATTTGGGTTTTTTTTATGATAAACTTGTTTTGAAAAGCAATTTTTCCTGTTTCTCTTCAGAGTCCTTTGTGCAGTATAAGTGGTAAATTGAATGACTCCTGGGAAATTATTTTTCATTTCTGCAGATTTTAGTGTAATATTGATGACTCTGAAAGCCCATCAATAATCTGATGATAATACTATGTTTTCTGTCAAACAAAACAATATCCACATACAAGGCCAGAGAGATGGCAAGTGTTGGAACAATATAGATTTTTCTCTTTAAGTAGATGACGTCTTCGGTTCCTCATTTCATTGTCATGTTTCAGAACGTGGAGGAGGTACCACAGTGATACAGACTGTCATATTTTCCTACTAGCGTAAATTCCTAACCTTCCTCCTTCAGAAAAGTCAGCTGAAATGTCTAGGTTAGAAGTTAAAACTAAATCTCTGTGAGAAAACCAAGGCACTTGACCCAAAGGCTGTCCCTAACTAACCTGAATAATTTCTTAATGAACAGTGGCTCTGGAAAGTGTTCTGTATAAAAAGTACAAATGGCTAAGTTAGGATGTAGTTAGTTTACACGTGTTACGCACGATGTTTTATGGGCATTTTATTGTGTGGTTTTTGTTGCAGCGTGTCTGAAACCTCAAAAGAAAGAAAAAAGTATGATTTATTTCTGTTCATAGTGATCTGAACATCTTGATAGGGTTGTGAGATCATTTGCAATCAAACGACATAATCCTTCGAAATTTTTTTTGTTGTTATATGCACAATAAATAACTTTTCCAGAACCGGCAGGCTGTCGACTGAGACAAAGGGTTAAGTGTGTGAAATCAAAGAGATACTTAGACTCCTGTTTTATGGGGTAATGATCATTCTTCAGATCAGCCAGGACGTTTATGGAATTGCCATGAGCTCACCATCATGTTACTAATACCGTTGATAGTTAAGGAAAAAAACAGACTAACAGAGGAACCAGCCATTTTCTTAAGAGAAACTGTGGTTTTCTGTCTGAATTCTGGATACTTGGTGAATGATTTATGAAGCTGTTCCTAATTATTTTATGAAGTTCTCTATAGATTTAATAAGGAAATTAATCAGTGCTATAGCTGTATATTTATGTGATGTAAGAAGATGTCCTTTTGCCTATTTACATCTAGAGGGGAGTGATTGCAATTATATACATGTCTACATCTTTTCAAACGATGTTATAATATCGGAGTGATTTACAGTTTATATCGGCTTCCAAGCTATGCTTCTGTGCCTTCGTCTGCCTCCCTAAATGAAGGGCAATCAGTCCCACGGAGGATGACTGGAAGGAGGTATCACCTCCTTCTTCGGAGACCATGCCGAGGGTCCTTACGGGAACAATTACATGCAGACTTCAATTTGTGAAAGAAGTGCAGAGCTAAAATGAACTACTGGAGATCTCTGTTAAATTCCATTAATTTTATTAAACACTCTACCTAGATCTGCTGCTCTTGCTGAGGCAGATTTGTCATTGAAGAAATTTTATCTCATTTTGTCAAGTCTGGATTTTTCCATTTGCAATCTTTTTGTTAATATATTCCTTACCACTCCTACAGCAGTCGCCTACATGCTCATATCAGTCATGAGGATTTTCTCTACTTTTTAAAATGTAACAGATACTTTGTGCAGTATATTTTCACTTAATATCCCATGCACGCTCCCGACAAAATAAAAATGCCACCAAAACCGACAAACAAAGCCCCAGTTATACGAGACCCCTCCAAGCATCTGAAAGCAGAACATCTAATAACAGAACATAAAGAACAGAACATTGATTTTCTGTAATCTACCGGTTGGGATATCAGCAGAAAGCAGAAACTTACTTTCTGAATTAATTATCTCGTTTTCTTTCCCTTGTCCCTTCCCCATTTCATTAGAGCTGATTCAATAGTGTTTATTTGCATATACTTGAGCGTGAAGTACGCTATTGCCTGGAGAACACGTACGGTAAGATTGAGCGAAACCACTCTTCCAGCAAATGCGCTTTTTGGCAATTTAGATACTGATACCCAGTAAGTGGGGAAAAAGTATCAAAACTCAACTTAGGTATTTTCTCATAAATTGTGTCATCTTTAGCGATTGAGGTTGTACTGAATCGACAAGGCGCCTTGATTCCTGCCCCAAAGGTTTTTGGGACTACCGCCTAACAACCAGTTGCCAACCAGTCGGTGGCTTTTTGATTTTATTGCACGTTAGAAAGTAGCCAATTAAGATCTGATTCCCGGAGAGAAAAAGAGGGAAGATAACACCTGCTTAGTAAATGGCATAAAATAACACTAAAGTAAGGATGTATTTAAAGTGGGAACGTATGAACACAGATGTGCTTTTCTTGATGTGAATTGGTAATAATGCTTTTGAGACTTCTAGGAAACTTGCCTTTGTTGATCAGTTCATCAAAGAGTTAAAAGAACAAAATGGTGAGAGAGTTTTGCTTCACATCAATCATTTGCTTCACAATTTGAAGATCGCTGTTCCCTTTTAATCAGCGCGTGGAATATATTCTCTTTTCTTGGAGAGGGCAATTTGTGGTTTCATTACTAATTGAAGTAGACTAATTATAAATGATTAGCATTTGAAGAAGGCTTTTAACTGCTATATAAGACCGGTTCAGTGTGCCTTTCTCTGCACTTCTTGTGAGTGTAACTTAAAATACATAATTCAATAAAGACTTCAGTATAAAATAGGATTAAGTGTACTTGTAAGTCTTTATCAGCCATTTCTGCTGGTCTCTAATGCTAAACAAAATGATGCTAAATGCACAGAATCACAAAAGACAGAAATCAGGTAATTCAGTATAAACATGCTTGCTTTTCTCAGGAAATATTCCTACCATGTACCATTTTACTACACCTACAGTTTCATGAAGTATATTAGAAAATACTCTTAGTATTAAGCTTTTAGTATTTAGCTTTTAGTTCAAAATGGATAGCAACCCAAGAGGTAATATTGGTCTTGTAAATCCAGCTGAAAAGAATCACAGAAATCTACGCTGAGCAGAACTGGACAGATTCTGTATTTGCTTGCTCTGTCAGTTACAGTAGTGATAGGACCATCAGTTCAGAAGAAAACCATTAAAATAAACTAATTTATATACCTACATATATGTAGAACAGAAGTCGGTTTGTTAGCTCCTTGTCTCTCTCCTTGCTGTCTGGTTATAATGGAGAACTCCTTCTGTGCTATAGCCGGTTCTTCACCATTTTCAGCCTATGAGCATGAATGTCACCTCTGCTTTCACAACAACTTGTTGGCAAGGCTGGGGTGGGGAGATGAGCCAAGGGAAGAAGTGACTTCTTGCTAGAAGACTTCTGAGGCCAGTTTTTGTCTTGGTGACAGGTAAAGAATTTTTACTTGACTTTCCTATTTTTGTCCTGTAAAACTCCTGTCAGTTCTTCAGACTCTATACTCTTTGTGAGGGCCTCTGCCTCTTTTGCTACGATTTCCCCTTCTCCTTCTCATGAAACATCTCAGGACCAGCCTTGGGTTTCAGAAACACTCTCAAGGGCTTCTTAGTTATGAACTACAAGCAGGTGCCCCACATGAGAACACCCATAAACAGCGTCCTAGATGTGGGAATAGTACTGATTGTGCAGTTGGCTGTGCACTGTATAAATGTACCAAAGATCCCTGCCTGACTGATCTAAGAGTAAAATGAGCCATCTACAGAGCACAAGAAAAGCAGAGTCATGGCATGCTGCTGTCATAGAGCTTCACAGGCATCACTCTCCTAAAGTTTTCTAAGGCTTCATGGTAAGGGATTTTTTTTGTGAATGGAAGGGAGAAACATGGGGAGATATTTCACCTCTGTTATGTGAGAAGTTTTGTATTTCATACAAAAAGTGACCTAGTAGTGGAAGAATAAAAGAGAGGAGTGACATGGGCAAAATTTGTAGTAGAAGAGCAGCCTTTGCAATAACATTTTGAGTAAGTGAGGGGAAGCTGAATACATCATGTATTCCTAAATATGTATGATAGTGAAATGCTGGTCAATCAGAGCTAGAAAAACAGGGTTTGTTGTGAGGCTGAACAGGAAGAATATACATAGGAGCTACCAAGTAGAAGAATTTCCCAGACTGGGAGAGACTGGTGGAAGGTACAAGTGGAAAAACTGCGTTGAGTGATAGAATGAGAAAGTTATCCCGAGTGATTAAGAAAATAGTGGTAAAATGTTGCGAGTGATTATCAAGATGCCTGTTTTAATTTTATTGAACTTGAAAAGTTGATAGCTAATCTGTCTTAACACGTCAAAGAGACAAGGAGGGGACAGGGCTGGGGTGGTGAGATAGGACTGTAAATTGCTTTAAAGAGAGTAGTTAAATTTCAGTTTGCAGGTAAGAATCCCCTGACATAATGTAAAGGCAGGAGATGAGGACAGAAAATAGGAAGTATTTTGGAGTTCCCACCAAGAACTGCAATAAAATGTGGAGAGTTCTGTGGAATAAACACAGGGAGAAAAAGGATCATGGTGCACAGTCAGAGAAACGAAAAAGAAACCGATTTCAAAAGGAACTTAGCTGTATTGAAGGGAGCTGACAGTTCAAGGCAGGATAGGGAGTGCTGTTTCTGAGCATAAAGAGATTAAAGGGAGAGGAGAAATGGTAGTTAGAGGCAAGGGAGGTGGGGCAAGCGTGTTTGTGCCGTGACGTGAGAGAATGTGAAAGTAAGACAAAGATTAAAAGAGGGCATTGGAACAGACACGAGCAAAATCTGAAGTTATTGCTCCAGTTTTGTGATAGGGGAAATGAAAGTAAGGAGCAGGGAGGAAAGGCGAAAGTTTGCGATGAAAGCAAATGGAGAGGACCGAAATAAGTTCTAAAAATACGTGGTGGCTGTTTCCTGACTCACCAGACGGCGATCTTTCTGCCTGCTGAGCATGATGAAAGGCGTCAGGTCCGGATATCGCGGGACAGACTGGATCGTGGCTTTGTCGTGCTCATCTGTACCGCTCTGAGCCAGACTGCCGCCTCTGCTGGCGAAGGCCTTGGAGAGGGAAGCTGGGCGATTGAATTCCAAATAATTGGGCTCAAGTGGATCAGAACATACATGTTTCTGCATGAGGCTCTTCTGCCAGGTGAATGTCAACTAAACCACTAAGAATACTTTTTATTTGAAGAGAATTATCAGTGAGCTAATCAGACCATGAGCAGGTGTATGAACGTGCCCTGAACACACACTGGAATGAGAACCTAAAGACCTAAACACTGTCCTGTCCTTTTTTCTTTATTCTACTGGGGCTTAAACAGGGCACAATTGAGACAAAGGTAGAAATAAAGTCTCCGATCAATTCCAGACGTTCAGTGTTTGCAGAATCTTTGTGTTCAGGCAGAAAATGAGAAGATCACATCGTTGAAGTCAGATATCCAAAGTCACACCCGTTCTGGAAGATTGACTCTCTTTACAGATGGTCTTTAGGCTTTTCTTTTCATCCCTTACTTTAGGACAGATCTGCCATTATTGTGGTCTCTGTTACTAATGTTTAGTAACTGTGGGGATGTTGATGCTCCAAACAAGGAGATGGCTGACAGTGTCCTTCCCTATCTGTCCCTCTTGTAGAGAAGTACCTGGCGTAGCATATTACATGTAACAGTATTTTTGTATTGTTATATAGATGAGAGGATATTTTAGCGGTATGTTATTACCTGCCAGTATTGCCATCTTTTGCATAGATGCACTCTACACAAAGGATAAACAAGGGTAGGGAAATGAGTTATAAAACCTCTCTGTTAAATAGAACACAGAAAACACCTGACGTGTACTACGGCTAAGCGAACTGTGAGCAGTTTGCACAGTTTATGCTGCATTTATTAAAAAAAAAAAAACAACCCCACATCAAACCAGAATACAACCACTAAGTGGTTAAATATTCTTGCTATCATACCAAACTAAATAGTCTGTACAATTTCTTTACTGTGTTTATTTTTTTCCCCGGTATTTCTTACCTTTTCTCAAGTTTGAGCTCAGAAGTACTTTCCTGTATAAAAAATCCTTACTTTCCTCTCCCTCTCTTAATTTCTCTGTTCCTATTTCCTATCTCGTATCAGAAGCAAAGTATAACTGTAGTTGCAGATTTCTCTTTTTTCTCTCCAGCTTTTCTCCACCAGCAGGTCTTTGATTTGAAATTGTAAGGCACTTAATCTTTTGCCAACATTCTCATAAACAGATTCAGCTTGTCCTTTTTCCGATGCTTCTGCATGTAGCCAATTTCCTCTCTTTTCTTGCATTTTAGAAGTCCTCACATAATTCTTCCTCTGTTCTCTCACAAATATATGAAATTCTAAGTAGCCGTCTAACTTCCATCACATTCATGAGGCAATTCCATCGCCACCAAATTGCAGACTTGGCAAAACATTGTCCATCTGCCTTTGAAATGATATAAGGAAGGATTGAATTTCGGAGATGCTGGTACGGACAATCTAATCTACTACATGGCTGCTTGTACTTTTACAGAATAGCCTGTTCTTTTGCATATCCCAGCATGGAAAGCTTAAACTATTATTCAGCTTGGTTAAAGTCTCCATTCAATTCACCAGTGCTTCACATTTTATTTGATGAAAAGACAAGGTCACTGGGATTCATAGAATTTGGCCCAGAACTGCTGATTTGCAGGAAACAATGCAGTTCTGTATAGACCCTTAGAAAGGACTGATCTGATGTCAGGATGCCCTCGACTGCTTGGCTGCAATTTTACAGGCTGCTGGAGCAGAAGTGGTGAATGCTGTTACTTCTTACCAACTCCTAGTTAATGCCTTTGGTGATAGGTTATCTAGGAATAGAGTCATGTATTAATCCCTCAGGTTTAGTTAGATAACCCCTACAGAAGCTTTAAGCGGCTGCTGCCTCAGATTCTTCAGGCTGAATCCAGCCAGATGATCTGTAATCCTTTTTTTTTTTTTTTTTTTTTTTTCTTCTCTCCCCTTCCCTCTTTAGGACTTTCAGTCTGCAAGCTGTAAGTGTACACAAAAGAATGTGAGCAGCTGTGGTTAGAGGCATGTCTAGTAAGCAGCAATGTGTGATTCACAGTGGCGCTGCCTGATGTGTGGAGTTCTTGGAAAAAAAAAAATATTTACCCTATCTCTTTAACAATGTGTTTAAAAGTAGGACAGGCAGGAATTCTGTCTCTGTCCTGTCTCAGCGGTCACAGTCTCTCACGCAGCAGTAGTCCAACTATTCCTTTCAACAGCACTAAATCCACCACAGTCAGGAAAGATATTAAATACTCAAAAAATAATAAAAAAAATACACTAAGTTGCTGTTGCTGTCAATCTGACCGGGCTCATACATCTTTTAGCCTCTCTGGCGTGTAAACTCTGACGTAAGAGAGGAAGAGAGGCAATGTGCTCGGAGGGAAGGCGTTTTCATTATGTCAAAAATAAATGGCTGGAAGCTGAACTGTGGCTGGTGCTGAGTCTGCTTCCTTGGCAGGAGCTGATGTCATTCTGAACAGCAAAGCCTTCAAGATGTTTCAGTGGTCCTATATTATTTATTTTGGTCACATAAATGTTTATTATCTGTCTCTAAAAATAGATGAAGTGAATTTGAGAATGTTGCGGTGTGAGTATGCGGCAATTCGATGAGAACTGTTACGGCAATGTAACTAAACCACAACTAACAACACACAGTTTTCAGTTATATAAGAATTTTTAAATTTTTTAAAATTTTTTTTCTTTCTGAGGATGTGGTGTTAATGTCTGAATGTCTGTAGGCTTATTGGCTTTGTGTACATTTGTAGTAACCATTTTGTTAGTGAAATAGCCCATACAGCACCATAGGCAGTGTAAACAAGCTTGCGTATGTTTGGAATGTAGTAGTTCAGATCTTATCTGGTTGCGGTTACCCAAATGATAACAGACCCCAACTAGGTAACTAACCACTAAACTGCCCTGTAGACTGGCTCGTTGAGTCCTAATCCAAGAATTTGTAGTAACAAACATCACTCTCTTGTTCCCAACTCCACCTAACTCTGTTTGCGGCTGCAAGCTGAGCTCGAAGATGCTGATGTGCGTAACTGTAGTGATGGGTTTATGGTAAGTATTTGAAACGGGATTTTTACGAGACTTATGACCTATATTTCAGTGAATTATGGAAAAGCCTTGGAGTGGTTATGAACAATCCTTGTGATTTTTTTTGCCGTTCTGAAATCTTATTCCTCCCGTTGTGTTCTGTGAGTTAGGACAAGACTTCTACAAATTTTAGGGGGGTTTACAATTGCATAGTCTTTTAAATAGTAGTGAATGTCTGAATGGTGATCTCTTACTGAATTGTGCCCTTTATTTGATATGTTGTCAAATACCATTTCAAAGTTCTTTCGAGTACTTCATCAGACTGACACTTCTCTTGTCCCATTCTCCGTCATCTTTCGGAAGGCACTTACATAAGAACACGGCCACGTAACAGTTTAGATTTTTCAAGTGAGACTTTGTTATTCTGAGATGTTTCATAGGGCAAATAACGCCTTTTTCTAAGACTGAACCCCTTTTCTGAGATTTTAAAAAAATATTTATACATCTAATAAAATCTGTAACAGTTTGATCTTTTCAGAAAAGTAAAGAAAAAAAAAACCCACAACCTTGTGTGATTAGAATAGTAGCCCTAAGGTTATTTCCTCCTATCTGTTAAAAGCCATTCCTACTGGACATAACAAGAGCTCAACTTCATGCCAAAATTGATTTAAAGTCTGTCTTCACTCTTGACTTTCTCTGCGGTGGCTCATTTCCCTTTGTGATGGCCTGCTTCCAAGCTGGGAGACTGAGAACTCAGTACAAGCCCGACGCTGATTTCAGCAGGGAACTGCAGAGACATTTGCCCTTTATTGTAGATGCAGAACGTAAATTGAATCCGGGGAGAGCAGCATCCTAAAATTACCCCAGGAGTAATTTTTCTAGAGCAGACATTTAGATGATGAGCATTGTTCCCTTTCGCTAAGCTTTTTTAATATCACAGAAAGTCAAGCATGTTCCTACTGTAAATATTGTATATCCCTTTTTTAAACATGATTTTTACAAGAACCCTTTTGGGTGGCAAGGCAAATGCAAAATACTTAGGATCCAAGTGAACTCGGAAGTGGAAGCTCCAATTTGGAGCTTTGCTGACTGTGGATTTTGGTGGAGCGGAATTCATCAGATAAAACTGCGCGTCATGGTGCCTTCGAGGCCTCTGCTTCCAATACTGGGTTTTATTGTAAAAACCATTAATCGATTAATTAATTATAGTCAGTCATTTATCACCCTAATGCAGACATTTTTTTCTCTCTTAAAGTCAAAGTGCGTCTCTCTCGTAGGAGTTGTGATTTCCAGAGAACTTTTAATTTTATGAGTTTGACAAGGGAGCAGGCAGCCCTCAAAGCTGCACAGTGAGATGTAACCTCTCACTTTCCTTACTCTACAAAAGCAAAAATCAGAGACACCACTTTCATCTGCAGGGAGAGAGATATGACAAGCCTAAACTGGAATCCTGAGTGCGGTCTTGTCTTTGCCAAATTGGATATAGGGATCGTAGTCAGAAATAGTTTGCGAGACTTTTCCCAGTAGTTAAGAGGCCAGCCAGCGTTGCCAGAATGCATTTTTAGTAACAATCAGAAATTCCTCTTAGCTGCCATCCCTTCAGAAAGCCATACCTGCTAGTGCTACATACCAATTGCCACTCTCACGGAGCATAGCGGTTAGATTTGAACGTTTTTGTTTTCCTGGGAATAGTTGGTTAGAGCTGGATCTAGAGAAGAGTTTCACCATCATCATAATTGCCACTCCTGTTTGCTAGCGCCTGTATTGCCAAGGGGCGCGCTCTGGCCCGTATCCAAAAGGCATTTTTAAGCAGCAGGATAGTGAATGGGGTAGTAACTATGCTCAAACCCAATCAGTATGTCCAAAATCTGCAGCTCTTCTTTGTCCCCATCAGAATGGGGTCCAGAGAACACGGAGCAATTACATCCAGTTAGTAGGAAAGGCTGAAGGATAATATCTGTAAGCAACTTCAGAGGATACTTTGTGTTCTTGCCGGGATCTTTCCTTCAATTACCTGTTAAACCAGTGCTTGTCGGGATCAGGGGAGATAGCAATCTATAGCCTCTATGTATCTGCTGTATTTGTCCTCTGGGTTTTCTACAGTGACATTGCCTCTGTGTCTCCTTTTAATTTTGTTCGGTCTTGCCCAAAGTAATTAAATATTCAGGGGGACAGAAAAAAAAGAGGAGAAATCTCTGGTATGGGAATTCACCTGGAGTGGATGCAACTGTAGTTCATTCACATGCTGGTATTTGAACCTAGCATCAAACAATTCTTAGCCAGGGTTTATTTAGGGATCTTCAAGTGCTTTTGTTTTATGATGTATCCTTCTGTTATAGTTCAGGATTCATCATTTACGTGTCTGTGATCAAAACTTCCTCTGATACCTGGAGATGCTTTATCCAGCAGACGATATATACAAGCTCGGTGTCTTAAGTTTTTTTAAAATACTGACCCCTCTGATAACCTCCCTCATTTTGATGAGATGTGTGATTTCATCTACTTTAATTATGAATCCTTGTTTCCCTGCTGGCGACATCGTGCATTTTACTGATCAGTTCTTTGCCCCTGTGATACATTTCAGTTATTTCTTTAATACAACTTTAACTTTTCCATGTGAATCCCGAAAAAAACCAAACAAGCATCAAGTATTTATTAAATGTTAATGCGTCTTTTGAAATCTTTGTTAGTGACAGTCTCATCTCTGTTGAAGCAGCGTATTATTCTATACAATTTTCTGCAAAAACAATAAAAAGGAAGGAGAGCAGAAATTCACAGGTTGGATTTTGCCAGCCTGAGAGGTGGCCATCGTCATGAAAGTGCTTTAGTTCCCAGTGCTAATGGCACATTACATGATTGGAATCGCGACGGAGAATATGCTTAATACAAATTCAAATTGTAATTATCCATGGGACAAGTTCTGCTCTCATCTTATTGTTCTATATTCACGGTAACTATGATGCAGGGGAAGCATTTGCTGCTGAGGGAATAAAAACAACTCCATATCTCTCTATCTTTTAATCTCAGTGTGTGGTTTATATATGACTTCTTGTCATGTTCTTCATGTCTTACAAGAAACAATAAGAAACTCAGCACACTGTGAAAGGGTTCTACTAGCCCATATCTGTTTTCTGATGCTTCCTCTTCTTCATGCCCCCAGCAGCACAGGATGATGGGAGATATTTAGGTCAGGAGACTTAAAAATTTCAAGAGATGCTGCCTGCTTGGATTTTCCCTACTCAGGTCATTATTTTAGTATTTTCTCATTCAAAGGACTTTTTTCTCTCTTGAATAAGACTTTTTTTTGTGTATACTAGGATTTTAAAAATGCCGAACCACATCTAGCTATTCTCCAGAAAGTTTAACAGCACTGGTTAAGACAGAGATTCCTAACACCAGTGAATCACTAGTACCTTTTTGTCAATGGTTTGTGTTTCTCTCTCAATAGATGCTGCTGTAGGATTTTTTTTCTGTTAAGCTTGGTGATCCAGCATGAATTCATTGAAACTTAACTGAACCTTAATATGGAAATATATGCTGGTTATGTTGTGAAGTTTATAATCTCACGGTGGGGGAAAATATCTGTAAAATCCTCGATCTCTTTCCATGTTCCATATTGTAAAGATGTTAGCACAAAAGACTGGACCAAGAGGCTCGTAAAAAGAAGTTTGAGTGAAACCCTTTCTTCACCTTTTCTGGATGATAGTTGTAGCTCAAATATCGGAAAAGCTCCAGTATTATGTTTTCATACATTGTTTCTAAAGCACCTGCCAAAGGAGAGCTGGGCATTCAGTGCAACTCTCAAGTTTCTTAAATCGACAATGGAGTCGCATGGACATGCTAAATATATCCTAAATGAATAATTGAAATTTGCATATCATAGGGAAGTGTCTGCCGGAGAGAGGTTGATTAGAATGAGATTTATTACACAGGGAAAACATTTTTATGTGCTGATTGAATTAGCTTTGAAAACTTGCAGTAGTGTGTCAGTGTTGCTTATTGCCAGTACTTGCTTCCAAGGCGGCAAGTTCATCGACTGTGTTCAGGGTAAGTCACAGGACTGGAATAAAAGCATTGTCCCTGCAGAGGCAATGTGGCTACAACCTGATGCTTAGGTTTCTTGCAGTAAGGGTAATGCCATCGGGTCTGCTAGTTCCAGCTCTTTCAGGGCTTGTTCTGTCACTGTTAAAAAGTTTTGCCGTTGAATTTAATCAAACTGGACTAAAATTTGCTTTGGTATCCCATGGAGTTTTCAAAGATCAATTAAATATTTTCAAATAGCATATTATTGCAGCTAGAGTTATTAATTAGTGACAGATCCAGCGCCCTTTGAAATCAATCTGGTATTTTAAAGCTGTGAACTTCAGGCCACATACTCAAAGACAAGGAGGTATGTAAATGTGATGTGATTCCCTGTCCAAGATGAATACATGCTTCTGATCATATCTGTATGAAATATTAAATCCTGGTTTAAAAGACTTCAGTGCTATTTTAACATGAAGCACAGGAGTTGTCAGTCAGGCTGTTTGGGCTTGGGGTTACCCGGGAAGCGGTGAATTTGGTAATCAAGAAAGTTGTGAAAGTAGTACTTAAAACTCTTCGTTTGGTTAAGAAATATTTCCAAATAAATCTTCCTCTCTCATTCTCAGATTCTGAACTCACGGTTTGCTAGGTCATTGGAAATGCTCTCCTTCAAAATTACTCACTCAGAATAATAAGACTCTTTATATAAAGTGGCCTATTATCATAAATGAATAAAGCGCAACCTCTTAAGCAAGTGGAGAAGTTTGTGTGAAGAGTAGATCTCGGTCACGTACAATATCTCCTTCAAACGTGGGGAATTTTCATGAAAATTGTTATACTTCAAAAATTCTCTTTCCTTAATCTTTGCTAAAATTACTTGACTTATGTCATAAATCACTTCTAACTACCTAAGGTTATCTACTTTAAATGGTAATGAGCTTTATGTTTGAAACTTTACAGGATTGCTGGTAGGTAATTCTAGAAGAACATCTTAAAAGAGAATTTAGGGCTTTAAGCATTACAAACGGAATGAGCTATTTAAATTAACAAGCAAGCTGTTAGATTAACAATTAGTGTAGTGGAAAAAATATCATAGTTAGGCAAACTTCATTAATATGTTGCAGGAGAAACAGCTATTTCAACAATTTCTCAGTCATTAAAACTCTTTGAATTCTACTGTCTCTTAGTCTATAAAATATAAAGTTATACAGTGTTGAGAAGAGGAGGCGAAGAATGTAAAACTGAACTGTTTGTGGCTTGAGCTGGATGAAAAAGAAAAAAAAAAAAGTTATAATTATTTTTTCCATTTGCCAGTAGCAAGATGCATCCAGCTAGCCCTGATGAACTATGTCATGGGATAACACATAGAGGGGAAGAAGCAAGTTTGAATTAAAAATATCATCCCAGAAGTTACCTGCTTTTCAGGAGGGAGTGACTATTACAGAAGCCTCCTGGGTAACATTGCACTAAAATCTTTCTGTCTGCCTGTACAAAAGTTAAATAATACTCAACTAGATCTTGAAAAACCTGTCACTTACACTTCCATGGGTGACAATCCCAAGTAAGTAGATTTAAAAAGCTCATTCATCAATATATAACTGCAGACTCTTTCTGGTAAATGTGCAAATGAAAAAAAGAAAAAATGATGAATGCATGAAGCAAACTTGCTTGTCTTGAATGAAATAGGATGTAGATTTAATCTCATGACAACGCGTAGTCTGACAAACATAAAAGACCATCTGGGCCTGTATAGCGATACTCAATTGTTTTATAATTATTTCATCTTTCTGCTTCTCCTTTGCTCATTATGGAATGATGTTCCCAGTCTCTGTAAGGAGAGGAAAAAGAAGAGTGTGTATTCACCTCTATGCATTTTTCCTTCGAGAACTTTCTGTGGATATAGTACTTGTGAAAAGAATTCAGCTTTGCTCCATATCTAGCAGGGTTTTATTCTTATTTGTTCTCTTATTTGAAATCAGCTGTTCATAAATTTTCCCATTATGGAGCATCCAGAAACCTGGCTCTAGTTCCTTTTTTCCCCACTAATTCTAGGACTTGCACCTTTTACCTTTCCTCATACATCATTTAGCCAAGAATTACCTTGTTGCCAATGCATGTAAGAAGACAAGAAAGCCCTGGAGTACGTTTCTCATGTGCTGCCAACCACTCCAGAGAGGTATCAGTGCATCTGGTACAACTAGTCTCACTGACCCAAACCCATCAACCATTAACTCAGATTTGCCAACACAAAAAGAGGCAATATTTCGTATAAAAAGCTTCCACTCTGTGAAATTCAGCACCGCAACGGCCCAGCAAGCAAAATCTAACAGAATAGCGTAAAACTGATAGTTTGACAGAGTGTGTTCCAACCAGATCATCTTTTCCAGATCGCGTGCTGGTTGCATCACTATGAGATGGATAAGGAATGTTTTCCTGTGTAGGACATAGGAAAGTTGTACTAGTGCACTGATTTTGTTTGGTTGGAAGAAGTGGTTCGTTTTCACCGTCTGAGAGCGCTTGTGCAGATTTCTTTCCTACAAAGTAAAACCTGTTGACTTTTTTTCTGAAGGGGTGAACACCGGCTTAGGGGCCCGTTGTGGAAATTATTGCACTTGGTTAAGGCGCGGTGAGACAAGAGAAGGTTGCATAACTGAGTATATATATATATATATTCGTCATCAGTAGATTATATTAGGTTAGTTACGTCCCTCTTAGTGAAATCCCAAGGCTCTGCTTTAGTCTTTTGTGGCATTGAAAATCCTTGTGATCTATTATCAGCTTATCCTTGAGAGAGTACTCTGTGTTTCACTCCTAGAAATAAGCAATCTGCTCTCCAGCACTCACCACTACAAGGAGTCATTTATTACAGCAGAACTTTGTCATTCAATTATGCTTTTGTATAGTGTGCACGGCCAAAAATCTCAATCACAAGTGTCCAAAGTTGGTTAAAGAAGCTGTTGGTGTTCCAAACTTCAGAGAAGCTGGTCTGGCGCAGGGGTGCCGATGCTCGTGGCAGAGAGGGGCCCACCACCATCATTTTCAGGCTTCTGATCATTTTGCTTTCTCAGTTTTCAGGCTGTGAACATTCTCCTATGGCGTGTGAAACACTTTTCCTTCTTTTCCCAGTTATTTTTCTCAGCGTGCAGCAAACTGATAAAAGTGAAAAATATTTAGCTAAAGCTTTAATTACTTTAGCCTACTTATTATGTTCAACACCTTGCTGCATGCCTCATTTCAGCTTCTTTTGATCCACATTTTTGTGAGAAAAACTGATTATAGGTGTTACAGGTAGAGACCTGAGGAACAGTAAGAGGCTTGTGGCATAGCAGAAAACCTGTCAAATTCTTAACCTAGTTGTTTGTACGAAATATGTTTTGTTATGCTGTGCAGAAAAAGATTTAAATAACTGATCACTCCTTTTCCCAAATAGGTCACCTTTCTTTTAGAGTTAACTGTTGCTAGCAGCTATAGATTAACTGCTTCATGCCTGAGACAGGAATCGCTTACGTTTCTGTGTGCAGTAAGTGATGTTTGTTAGGGATAAATCAATGTATTGCCCCAGCACGGCTCAATGAGCTTGCGTAGCCCAGGTGAGCCTGGCTTTTGTTGAACCTTCTGTTTGTTCCTGTGGTTAGCCCACCCTTTTCTGTACCTGCAGACAAAGTAAAAGGATATCACAGAGCAATGGGAGGAAGATGTAGAAAAGGTAATTGCATCTGTTCAGCTCATTCCCAGAGGTTCAGAAGGCAGGAATGGGAGATGCTGTGGCACAAAGTTCGTCTTTGAGAGTGTAGAGACCCTGGAAAGAGAGAACAAGCCCTCAAAATGGCATTGCCAGGATCGAAGCTTTGGACTAAGTCTCCTTTTGAACCGCCTGCTACTGTGTATTCTCTCAGCTTTTACTACTTCCCTCTTCAAGTCACTTCAGAATTTATTGTACGCCTTGCCCTTGCCTGCTGACTCTGCTGTGGGGTCAGTAGTTGGCTAACATATGCAAGAGGCTTTTAAACACAGTACGATGGAGACAGATCTCCTCAGACCGGCGGTAAAAATGATGTACAATCAGAATTTATAGGCGGAAAAAAAAAATAAAAATCTTTCTTCCTATTTTGGCAAATTGGATCGCGTTTTATTGGTATTTATACTAGAAATAATATATATCCAGCTGAAGTGTTGTTCTCTCAGTGTAACTACTGGGTCAGCAGTATTATTAAGTCTTTTTGTCTGTGACATGGTACTGTAAACGTGCCCTGACTTTATATAATTGTTCCTATTTTATAAAATGCAAGTTACTGCTATTTGTCATTGTCTCGTGTAAAACTCCCCTCATTCTAATTGTATGTCATCCCTTGCCTTTTGTACTGAGAAAACACACTCCATTAACTGTCTGACTCATTCAACAGTTGCGAGTTTTCGGGGTTTCTATGGTGCTGGTGCAATAGTTGTTCCTTTAATGACTCCTCCTCTTAAGTCCTAGAATACTGTGCAGGATAGTATTTGAACAGGTTAATTCTGGTAAACGATAGCTGATTATCCTTTTCAGAGAAGAAGGGAAAAGTCACGTAAAGTAGCGAAGCGTTCAAATATTCATCACCGTGCCCTGCTGGGAACAGAGCCCCGCAGTTCCTTCCCAAAGATCCTGTTAGAATCTGGCAGGGAAAGGCCATCATTAGAGCGGAGCAACGGAGGTGTGACAGCACCTTGGGCAAGCTACCAAGTGCATGCAAAGGTCAGCTAGTGGATGAAAGGAGAGAGCAAGAATTAAATGAAAGGAGGAAAATGCCAGTGTTATGCTGACGTTTTCATTAAGAAAATCACTGAATACATGGAACAAGTCTGACATTTACTTACACAGTGGTAGAAATCGCTACGCGGTGTGTACTGCACGTTTTCCTGTTCGGTCAGCATATTGTAGAGCTGTGATAAAGGGGACTGAAATCATTTCACAATAACAGTGATACAAAGTTCTTCATTGACTCAGCTTTTTCTCCCTTGTGTGCAATACATTATAACTGGCCACATAAGTCAATTCCTTTCGTTACGCCTCTTTCCACCTCTACACGTATCATGGCTGTAATCGTCCTTTTAAAATTGCTTCTCAAATGTTGCTCCTTTCAATGCAAATCACTTACCTTTCCTCTACCTTTCTCTTAAACAGGTACGTTCACTAAATTAGTGTAAACTGGACAGCATACGCTGTAACATCTGCTTTTAGTTACAGGGCTAGAAACTTTTGTTGTAATGCTGCTTAACGAGTCGTTCATCAGGCCTGAGCGACTGCTAAATCTGTCACAAACCAGGGGCGTTCCATTTCTGCATTCAACAGTTTAATATGCCCACGGAAGAGTTGACTCTCCATTGGACTCATCCAAATGACATCATTTCGGCAATATCAAGAGGTCATAAAAGGGTAAAACAGCCTTTGGAAACATTCCCCGCTTTGGAGGTGTCCTGGGGTTACAGGCAGGCCCAGAATGGTCAATTATCTGGCTCTTCTGGACAGGTGGATGGCTTGTGAGGGACGCTCGCAGCCAGCATATGAATTATGTTAGACTTCCTCTAATTGATGCCAGGAGTTCAACAGGTTCCCAGGCAACCTGAAAATACAAGGAATACAAAGGTGATTCAGAAAGTTTTGTAGTAGTTTTCCCCCCTCTGGAACTCAGTAATAAAACTCATACCGAGTTTGAGGGTGACAGAGTGGGAGGCCAGATTTAATGCTTGGCGTTTAATCTTCTTGGAAGATGCTTGTAGCACTGAGCCAGCAACCCTTGGGGTATGACACATGGCCCGTTCATTTCCATTTTGTATCCGTTAAGTTTCATTCCTTCTGCTTTTCCTTTGTCTGCATTGAAAGGTCCATTTGCACCAAGAATGGTAATAAAATTAATGTCCATCCAAAGATGTAAAAGAGCGCTTCAAACATTGATGGGCTATATTTCACTCGAGACTGATGAGATGTGCTGTGACGCTGCCTTTTTACAGTCCGCCAGAAAGGGATACGAGAGGAACTTTGGTTCTGCAGCACTAATCTTTGGCTGATTGTTGTGAAATTATCCCTGTGAAGGGGGAGACAAGTCAAACAGAGGTGTTCAGCGAAAGGAATAGTTGTGACTACTGAGTATGGTCTGTGGTCCTCCTCGCAAACAGTCCAGCCCGGCCAACAGCTGTGGCAGTGAAGTCGCAGTGGTGCTCTCACAAAACCAGCAGTTGGGGAAAAGTGGTGGTGTAACTTTTCCCCTCTGTTTCTGCAGTCGTATGTATAAGCATGTAAGAAGATCATACAGAGACACTAATAGTTTAAAATGCTCTGGAAGGGAGGTAAAGGGTTATCCTCATTCAATACAGGCTCCTTGAAAGAGGAACATATTGCCATCCGGGATCCCTACTCTTCCCAAAGACTCAATAGGTTGACCACTTGCAATGTAAAGCCACGAAGTGTCAGAGTATGACCTACACTCTTAGTCAAATCAGCTCTCGCAGTGGCTCTTGGGACCCTGTTTGTTGATCATCCACAGCGCAGAGCTGGTAGTTCACTTGCAGGCTTTCTTCTGGAGTACTCCACACGGTTCCTATATGTGGTTTTGTGGGTAGCTCACTCTGGGGACAGCTTGTTTTCAAATGTACGTACAACCTTTGGATCTTTACTTGCATCATCTTGCCGCACTGTCTTGACAACCCTTGCAGCCTAAAATATCTTTATATGTCACATGCTGTACGCACAGCACACAGTATAGACCCTTGGCATTGTACTCAAAAAATGCCTTCATGGCAGATTGTGTAAAGTACTTTAAACAGCAAATCCTCCCCTTTTTTCAGGGTGGATATTCAAGCAGCAAACGGGGCCTGATGGATTCAAGCCAAGGCCAGCCCGGTGTAAGCTGTGATACGCTTGGCACGTAGTTAATACCAAGGAAGTGTAGATGCAAGTTCACTCTACCAGGTGGTCTGAAGCCTGAGGATGTTTTTTGTAGTGTAGATATAACCTTTATCTTCTTGTAGGGGTTACCAAGCGAGGCCAGGGTCATCCAAAAGGTCTGGTTAGGGGCTGGCAATGGATGGAGGAGTTCCTGAGTTCTAGCCACAAAAACTCTTCTCTTCCTGAGAGAAGTGTTGTTTCCTTTCATGTGATGTTTCCTTTCATGGCATCAGTGGAGTTTACTCGCAAGAAAAAATAAGAGGATATACCAAAGGATATGGCCTTACTATTCTATAAATGATAAAATGACTGAGGGACATGGGAGAAAAGTTCCATATTTTGGACTTTATCCTTCAGGTAAAATTCAAGTCCATGCTGATAATTTACTGAATCTGGTATTTCTGCTAGAAAGATCAGAGAATAAAGAAATGAATCATTCTATTCCTCTGAGTGCAGGATGGGCTTAACTGGTGCCACTGGTGGGGCGTTTACTGATGTTCAGTTCCTGAGCTGCAGTTTGGCCAAAGCAGGAATTTCTAATTTGTCTGCTGTGGTCCTATGGGTAGGTACTGGACTATGGTCCGTGCAGTCGGAAAGGAAATAGCGTTGTCAATCAAACCCACTGCCAGTAGAATAAAACAGAGATTGGTCAAAAAAAAATACTAACATTGTTTGTTTTGTTCTCCTGGGCAATACAACAGTAATAGATGGATAATAATTAAATTATCTGTCACCTAAGGAATGGTATTTCTAAAGAAATAAACTTCCTGTATTTGCAGGTGCAATAAACTAAAACCAAATCCCATACTGAGATAGAAGACACATTCTAGGATGTGTTTCTACCAGAACTACTGGTCCAGAAATCCTGGGTTTGGAGTCTGTCTTTTGTTTCGGTCCCTCCGTAGTTCAAATGTCTTCTGTTTCATTGGCTTTCCTATTTTGAGCAGTTTCTGAGACAATGGCACGTAGTAGTTTCTGTGAAACGATCATCATTGTTAGCTTCAGCTTGTTGGGTGTTTAACAAATGTGTACCCTACCCAAATGAGCAATAGGTTGTGAAGAACTGAACAATGCGTTTATTCTTATTTCTGTATGCTTTGAAAAAAAAATATGCTGTACCTAACCATTTTCAGTTAAAACATGAACACTTAAAAAGGAGAAGAAAAAAAAAGGAGAGAGGAGCCAAATTTAATATCCATAATATATCCAAGTGGGAATGAAAGCAATGCGTACAATATACTTTTTGGAAAGCTAGATGCCTGTTACAGTATCAGAATTTTGCCCTTGTGATATTTTTGTTAAAAAAGTAGTTTCATTTGTAATAACTGAAGTAGATGAGTTGTAGCTAGTAAGCATGTATACATTTTCATAGTATTTATTTTTATAGTAAACCTATCATCAGAAAGTCAAAATGCCTAAGTATTGAAATAATAATTCAAATTCAGGAAAGTCGTGGTGCTGGTGACTGGATACCACGGGTAGAGTCACATTATAAATTCATCAGGGCAAGACAGGTAATTTAAGGAGGCAGAAGATTTCTTGGTGTGACAAAACCCGTACTGCACGTAGCAAATGGGCTTTCAAGAAATACCGGTTGCTGCCGGAAGAGGCTAAGTTGCATCTTGAAAAGATGATAGCAGATAATATCCAGCAAATTTTAATAATGGGCAATTTAAAATATTTTTTTTTTTTTTTAAGCCAAGGTCATACTTGCAGTATGTGATGAGAAATGTTAAATGTAGAAGCTTTTTATCAATGCGCTTGTTTTGTTTTACAAATGGCTCTCTTTTCTGAAGCTGTCAGACCTTTCCAAACGGGAAATAATCACCCAATACTAATTACTGCAAAAAATGAAATAACCCAGCATTAAAATGCTGTTTTCTCTGGTAGATCTTGTCCCTAAACAGATAAAACAGTTAGGGTGGTGCTTGAAACCGAGTTAGTGTCCAGATTGTGCAGCACGCTGTCTGATTTCCCTGAGCTTTTTAAAGAGATGTATCTCCCCGGTCTAGATCCCTGCGGTCTACTTACAGAGAAATTTCATTACCATGCTGTGCGGTCCTCGCGGTGCTGAAAGTAAAATATTGGATTGACAGGCACTCGTTGTGGAGGAGGGCTTATTGATGATGGAAAGACTGATTCAATCTCTAATCCTGAAGAACGACCTGCCACCTGGAGTGATAGTATACAGATGGGTGCAATCTAAACTCTCTTTCCGCCTCAAGTTGCATTTGGCTGTAGATTAACAATGTGATTCCATATAATGAAGATGGTTGTTTGGTGCAGTGGCAATTTTCCATTACTGACATGCAATGTCAACAGTTCTGACAAAGCTGTAAGGACAATGTTGAAATGTGCTACATCTGGCCGGGACGGGTGCCAGGTTATTAACAGCCCCATTAAAATTACCTGCCGAGATCTGCTTTGGTAGGAGGGAACGGAGAGCGCCGATTCCCCTGCAACTGTCTACACAGGCACAACAACAGCCCGGTAGCGCACGCTTGGAATAATAACAGTGTTATGGTAGTAGTAGCAGCTTTTTTTACAGTTTTATTTTGGTGAGGGAGTATTTTATAGCTTTAATTGTGTTGAATCTAATTCCTGTGGCCTTACCTAGGAAAATACTCGGTTGAAGTCAATGACAGTTTCATCTTAGGGTGGAGTTACGTCAGTAGGTCTTGATCTGATTAATGGTATTTCCAATACAAATATTCTAAAGATGTATTACTGCATACAAACAATTTTTAAAGCAATATGTGCATGTCCTTTTAATTATCGTTTTTTATTTTTCCTTTCCTCTTGAATGACTTTGTAACACTCCCAGTGAAGCATACATAATATGAAAAGGTTTTAAGGCATTTTTCTGAGGAAGAGTAAGGGCCGTGCTGTCCCAGAGGACACTGCAGAAGGCACAGCGCATTTTCTGGTGAGACTCCCCCATTCCTTTCGAATGCAGAAGGAGCACTTGCCAGTATAATGATAAATGGGCTTCTGGTCCTAGCTCTCTATAAGCAGTTTTTGGTCCAAGTTGAAACATTCCCTCTAAGTTCAGTACTTGGATGCAGGAGGTGATTCTTGCACCCTCTCTCTTACCTATCCATTTAATATCTGCCATAATTTACTTCCAAGTTGTGTTTCTTTCTGAGGAAGGGCTGAGAGAATTGAGTTTGTTCTGCCTTGAGAAAAGAAGGCTTAGGGGAGACCTTTTCACTGTGCTTCCAGTGGCTACAAAGATGGTAGAGACTCCCTTTTTACAAGCAGTCGCACGGAAAAGATGAGGCGTCTCAGTGACGTGGTCTAGTTGATGTTGTGGTGTTAGGTCGTAGGCTGGACTACGACCTAACATGATCTCAGAGGTCTATTCCAGCCTCAGTAATTCTATGATTCTGTAATGGGTGCAAGTTGCTCCTGGGGAGATTCTGATTGGACACAAGAGGAAAATCTTTCACAGTGAAAACAATCAGCCGTTGGCATCATCTCCCCAGGGAAGTGGTGAATTCCCCAACATCGAACACTTTGAAGGTTTGACTGTACAGGGTGCTGGGCCACCTTGCCTAGACTGTGCTGCTGCCAGGAAAGATTGGACCAGATCATCCTCGAGGCCCCTCCCAAATTGCTAATTTGTGATTCTGGAAATGATCAAAGGATCGTTGCTTGCTGACAAATCCACTGGCTGCCTGCTTCCCGTCTGTAGAGCTTGTCAACAGGAGTCCACAGCTCGTGGTGAGGTTACCTGGCTGTGCCTGGCGGTGCAAGGCCCCACCATGGGGAGGGCTCTGCTGGGGACACTACACCTCAGCCTGCCTTTGAGCGCTTCCTCTCTCTGTTGGCACCAAGTATGATCCTCAGGATGACTTCAGGGTTAGCTCATAACGTGCAATGAGAAAAGGAGCCCAAATGTGGTCATCTTAGCTTATTAGGGGGATGTGATCAATGGTGTCAATAAAAAACCGGGGACATTTCACATCTGTTTATACTTCTCTGGGATGCTGTAGTGAGTAAATTCATTTCTTTGCAGCCTGAAGAAAAAGACAAGTCTTTGAGTGCTTTTGTGTCAGAGAGCACAGGCTTTATCTGTTCCCTCCTGCTTCAGCTGCCTGAATAAGTGGAAGAATTTTGAAAAATCTGAGGCAGTGCCGGGGCTCTTGGCATTTGTTACACGTGGAACTTTCCACATGTGGCAGAAATAGAAGACTAAGTTTAGAAGGAGCAATATGACTTCATGTCTGTTATGCCATATGTTTTTCCTCCTGCTGCTGTACCAGAGAAAAGGGATGTGGAATAACCTGACCTCATTCTGACCACGGCTGTATTTGTAACTCCTTGGGGCTGTTAGAGCCGCGTGAAGGATTCTCATTCTGCTACACCACAGGATAGGCAGATAAAATATGTCTGGCAAGACCCAGAGCAAAGGGAGGACAATTTTGCACCTGAATTCTGCGTACAAGTCTGTCATGGATACTTGGAAACATATATTGTCTCTTATTTACATTAATTCTGTCTAGGTACCAGTGTAGCTCTTGGACTATCGTGATGTGAGTCATAGCAATATGCATGTTATGTATATGTTTTACAGGTTATAAGAATTGAGTCATACGTGCACTGAGTAGGTGACATGAAGAGTTCTGTGCAAAGACAAAGAGTAAAATATATATGAATTTTAACTTGACGCTGGATCTGTGTCATGTGATGGATGGTCTGTGCTTTGGAAGTAAGAAATGAAAAGCTATGAAGGCCACACTCAGGTCCATGTTTTCACCCATCGTGTCGCCCGGTGGTAGAGCAGAAGTAGAAATACAAGCGTGAAGTCTGAACTGTCAGGCTTGGGAGAGGGAGGTCGATCTCAACTGAGCTTTCTTAATTTGCCTTGTTCTATTCACGTCCTGAAGGTAGATGTGCGTCTTTCAATCCAGCTTAGGAGGAGAAAGGACTAAGAAAAATAGAGTAAAAAAATGTAGCTTTCCCACCTGTGGTGAGAAGTTCCAGTGATTGAACATCCAACTGTGCTCTGTACACAGAATATTGATTGAAAGAGGCCCCATCCAGTTGAAATGATGGGCTGGTTCCGTAGTGAATATGCAAAGATCTGTCTTGACGTGACTTTGTAGGACTTGCATCTGTCTATAGTAGCGATTTAGCCTCCTGCTTTTGATGTAAATATCTTAGACTGTGTTGGAACTAACAAACTACATTATTTAAACTGAAAAAGTAAGGAGAAATGCCGTGCTGCTCTTTTTGCTGTACTACTAATTTTCTTATTTGAAAATGGAAATAGTCAATTATAGTCTATTTCACTTTCAGATTCCAATATCTGGAGTAGACTTTTTTTATTCTTTTCTAAAAGTAGAAGTGCTTTACCTTCTGATGGAGAAAAGGAGGAGTCATCCATATCCATCTCAAGTATATTTCAATTAACTGTATTTTTATGAAACTCATTCGTATAGAAATTAATTTTTGAGACAAATCTGATTAAACGGTGTCTCTAGGGGACAGTTATATGAGCCAGAGTATTGCACACTCAGTTTGATTTTTCTTCTAGATAATCTGAGATTGTCTTAGAATATTCACCCTAAATTATATGGTTAACTCAGTTACCTGGTAATAGTGTTCTAGATAGATACAATGGGACTTTGTTTAGATAGTACTCACGCTAATAGGTATATAAGATGAAAGGTACCAGTCCTATTAGTACGCTGGTTATCTACAGCTTGATAGTTCCTTTCTTTTAAAATTAATAGTGGCTCTATTTTTCATAGTAGGTCAGACATCATTTCTTTTTCTATCCCTACTCAAGCACTGATAACTAATGATGGCTCTCTTACATTTCAGGGGCCTATTGTAGTTTCAGCTGCCTTTTTCTTTCTTTCTTCTTCAATGAGTTTGACTCTTTGAGCTCTCTCTTCTCTGTCATTTCCTTTCACTTTTTGGTACTTAGCTTTTATTTAGCTTTGCACCTTGCCTGATCTTGCTCCTTTTCATTTCGTGATCGTTTTTGCTTGTAGTTCTGGATCACTTCCCTTACTTGTAGTCCTGGTCATTGTCTCTTCTTGATGTGGGACTTGCCTGACCCTTCTTTTCTTCATGGTCTGCTTGCTGCAAATTTCTCTTCTTTAATAATCAGTTTATTTTGTCTTACATCACCCTATCTATTGAGCTCTGTCTCTTGTCATACTTCTACAGCTTCTAATTTGTCTATATAAGATCTTCTCTCGTTTGATTTTCTTACCTTCCACTCTAAGATTATGTTTATACTTGTGGCTGAGCCAGGTAACGGGCTGAAGCCAAAGCCCCTCACAGCCTAGATCCACATATCCCTATGACTGGTAGGATGCGAGTGCCCCTGTATTCAGTAGTTACACACTGTCTAAGAATCCTTGCTTTCCTTGAACCAAGTGGTGCCTAAACCCTCTAGAAAAGGTTATCTGAAATCTCCCATCTCAAGAGCAGGTGGGATGCCCTGTAGCAGCTACTCAGGCAGAGCTGTGTTCTTCCAACCTACCAGACTGTCATCTTCTTGGGCTGGTATTAGAGTTGAGGAAGCCTCGCTTCTAGGGTTGCCTGAAGACAGTGCCTTAGTATCTGTTTGTAAAATGGGCCAAGACTTTGTAGAATACTTTGTCTAAGTATTGTAACGTCTGAGGTATCTTCTCTTTCCCTGTATATGGAGAATACAGAGCGTTACAGGAGAAACTCCCTCCATTCCAGCTGGGAAACAGAGACCACGTAGAAATCTTGCTCAGCATGTCTTTTTTTATCACATTTGTTTATTTTCTTTCTCCCTAATTCCTCTGCCTGTTTTTCTCAGCAGCTGGTCTGACATCTTCCTTGCTTTGCTCCTCCTTTCTCCTTTCTTCCTCTCTTCCTTTTTTTTTTTTCTTCAGATATTTCATTGTCTCTTGTCATCCTTATTAAAAAAAAAATCTTATGTCACCTTTCCAGCCACCATATGACAAGTATCATCAGACTTGGATGATGTTATTACAAGAATAAATGTTCCCAGAAGTTACGTTATTATGTAATTTCCAGATGCTGGTGGGAAGAGAAGTACTACAAGTAATGGGTGGGACCCAGACGTACTTTTACATAGGTTTCCTTACCAGTAAAGTTTGTGAAAGTAATGAGCATGTTGTAGAAGATCACTCATTAAAAATACAAAACACAAAGAACTGTCAAGCAACTTTGATGGCCTAACTAAGAATTCAGTTGAATGGGAGGTTAAGAAATGAGTCCATTGCTTCACTTTAAAGACATGCAAAAAAAAAAAAAAAAGATATTTAGGAAGCCAGCTGGTGAAGTAAACTGAAAATACTGAGTACTTGCATATCTAGAAATTATTTCTATGTAAGCAGAAAAGCCATTAGGATGATCTTCAGGTTTCATAGATAAATAATAACTTAAAAGAGACTGTTTAGGGTAGTATCTGAAAGGGACAGACAGGCTAACGGGCAAAAAGTGCCACGTCTTGGGGGTTAGCAACTGTAGGCCTTAAGTGAGAACTGTCAATGCTTAATCTGCATTAGATTTTATAAAGAAAATTTACCTCTTGAAGGCCTTGAGGAGCTCTAAGGTGGAGATTCAAAGGAGGTTTCTAGCAATCCAGGATTCTGGAGTAGTCATTCAGTGATAACAGGGAGAAACTTCCTGCTGAACTTTAAGATAGGTGTTGATGAGCCTCCCTTTATTCTTGTATACGACATCCAGTTACCTTACTCGTGTAACACTTTTCCAGATAACCTCTTTCTGTCTTCTGCATAGCTAGTCTTTGAAATTAAGGCCTCAGACTTGCATGTCACAGTTTATGTTCACTGGACTTCAGGTACTCTTATTTTTCCTAACACTTGAGAAAGAACAAAACAAAAAGTGAACTTCAACACAACAGGCAAGCAATGAATGCAGGTTAAAAAGGAATTTATTTTCAACGGAAAGGTGCACATATATTGGAACAACAATTTTCATTAACTGCTTCCTTCTCCAGTGTGATCTCAACCCTGCTGTGATTCATGTTTCCTGGGATTCCTCCTCCTTTTCTGTTGTTTGTGTAGCATTAAGTCCACAGCCGAGCAATTCTCAATCCCCGAGGTTTGTATTTGCAATGAGGGATACGGGCACCCAACCCCATGCTGCTAGAATTCCATTATTACCATCTATATTTCAGTCACTTTTCAAAATATCATATAGGTTCAGCACCTGTCTCTTTGATTGCAGATGTCCACCATGATGGAGTTTAGACTGTCCAAGGTCAGACTCAAGTTCCCCTACCCATGCCTCTGGAGCAGCAGCTAAGACGTCCAAAGTCAATGTTTCTCCATTGCCATCTAGACAGCTTCTCGGTGTTAATACATAGGGTGTGCCAAGCGCGTTCCTGTGTTGGACTTCGGAGTGGGTTACAGGATAGAGTAATTTTGACAAGAATTCAGTACATGACAAAACAATATCCTTTCCTAAATACAGTTATCTGTAATGGATTTGACAATTCAGGACAGAAAAATATAACTTCTGCCTTCAGCACTGTACTTCTCTGGATATCAAAATCTTGCTCTTACTTTGAGTCTCTTTCTGTTCCTCTCCCATGATTCCTTGGTTCCTGGAGAAGGCCTTCCTGTCTTAGGTCTTAACACAGTTTTACCTTTCCTGTGCCCTTATTCTGTTTTGGCTACGTTCAATATGCTGACTTAGATATCCTCCTTCTTCATAGGTGGACCTCTTTTTCCTGACATCTTCTCTTCCACGTCCATCAGCGGTTTCTGCATCTTTCCCATCATTCAGGCTTACAACTCCTATGTCAATTTTGACACTCTTTCCTCTTACCAGAGCAGGTTGTCACTCCATCATGTCACTTTTCTCTGTCTTCCCTCTTCTACTTCCATGACTGGAACTGTTGTCTAGGATTTAGTCTTCTTTTGTCTCAAGCATTGCAGGTCGAATGCCAGCTTAGATCTCCTGCGCTCATCCCAAGAGTGTCCAGGAGAACGCTCTCACCCCTGGCACTGGTTGACATCCTGACACTGCATGGGTTTTGCCGCCCACAGCTTTCAAATTCCTTGTGTTTCAGTGGAAGTTGTTGCCCTGTGGGACTGAAAACTGTCTGCAGAGTCACTGTGACTTCACTCAATGTGTTGTGCAGGCACAGTAAACGCAGCGAGCTTTCCTTGTCCAAGGAGCCCGTGCAGGTTCACTGCTCTGCCTGAGCCACTGGAGTCAGAGCGTAGGTGTTTTCATCCATTCTCTGAGCAACAGAATCCTTTACAGCATCATCTGATCAGCTCCTCTGCCTAGGAAGAGATTTGCCGTGTTCTCTGGTCTTAAGCAGTGGATTACTTGGTGTTTTTAAGTGTGTGGGCTTTTTCATGTCTTCAAAAACTTACCAGGCATAAATAGTATGTTTCTTTGTGGGGGGTTAGGTGCTGGCATAAATGTTATTTCTGATACTTGTGATGGAGATGTCCAGTGTTTGTGGTAAATACGTGTGTGATGCTGCAGTTAGCAGTATGGGACGATGTCATGCTGTGCTACACTTGTGGCCTGGGAAAGTAAAGCTCCCTGCTCCCCTCTAGTTTTACTACAGTTATCATGTGACCAGCAGTTGCCATTTACTCCCGCTAGTAATTGTCCACGTAATGCTTGCGTAGTTCACACGAGCCTATTTACAATCCAACTGTCTCTTTGTGGTGGGATTTTATACTAGCTCCATGACCGGACTCCTAAGCATCACTCTACCTAATGCAACGTTAGCTACTATGACACAGTCCAAAACTCAGAAATAGAGAAATTCTGTTTATTAAATTATTTCAGAAACTTGCCATGGACTATAAAAACTTTCACAAGAAGTGACTGTTTCAGTTCTGTAAGGTGCAGCTTTCCGAAATTCACTTCTTGTTGGTCTTAGAATGTATTAAATTACTGTTCATCCTTATTTGAGTGATTTAAAAGGTTGAGAACTACAAGATTATGGATGTTCTATTTTTTTCCCATGTCTTTTCTTTATTGCCTTTTTTCTTTGTTATCTCTCCTCTTCTTAAAGTCTTAGTGTAATCCTCACCCCCTTCTACAGGGAACTAAATACAAACAGTTCCCTTGACAATAGTTAGTAGAGGGCTTCAAAAAGAGCTGGCACAAAATTAAAGAAGCAGGGAAACTTCCAGTAAAAATACTGCATAAGCTCTGCACATACATAGAATATGTTTGCAGCATAATTATGTGTCACTTCCTTGATAAAACTTCAGTAAAGTAGCTTGAGATGTTTATTATCAATAACTGAAAGTTAACTTTGGTTAGGATCCCTTTATCCTTTTATGTCCTCTCTTTATTTTTCAGTTTCTCTGCGTGTCTAAGTGTTTCCTTCTTTCCTGTCAATCATTCCTAGGGAGGATCACCTCTCTGCTGCTAGTTGAGAGATGGTGGTGCGCAAATGAAAACTAACAGCAGCGTTCCCCAACAGTCAATCACGTGAAAATCGAGGGACTGTTTTCAAGATAAAGTGCTTCTGTGAATCCAGCGAGGTGTGGCTTGGTTGTTGTGAGGATCAGGGTCCCGTGGTGGAGGTGTTCCTGCCATCTGTGGTGCTGAGACTGAACGCACGTGTGTCGGGGCACCCCTGCCCGCACCTAAGCCTTACTTTGTGGGAATACTCTACAATTGCTCAAGTTAGGGATGAGAATATACACGATGTCAAATGTCTAATGCTGCTGCAAGACAAATGGATGTGCAATACACTTTAAACTCTTGTACCTGTTTTGCACGCTTGGCCTCTTTCGTGGGGTTTACTCTGGCGTTTCAAATGTAGCAGCGCAAGTACCATCTTAAATAGGAAATCTTTGTCAGCTACCAGAGTTCTGCTTCCTTGGACATTTTGGTTGGGAATTCAGTTTAAGTTCTCTTCTTTAAGCATTTGTAGTTAAAAAACCCAGCATATTAATGAGGTAGAGATTCATATTAAAACTGCCACCATCCCATTTGCTATGGCACTTCCTAGGTACGTTGGAGATGATAGTGCCAGTTCCTTCTCTCCTTGATTCCAGCCATGGCCTCGTGGCTTATCAGCAGCCCTTCTCTTATAACAACCTTGGCTGAGCCCATGTAGAGAGGCACAGCAGCAGCTTCGCAACAGGTTTGTAGATCAGCATTTTCTCCATTTCTTCCACAAGTTCCTAAGTCACCAAGATTTCAGTCTCCATTTTGGATCTTCTGAACAAAAGGAATACGTTCATTAATGTTATACTGCATACATTTCTTTATAAAGATGCAATAAACTAACAGTAAAAGTTTAAGTATATTTGAAATGTCTTCAAAATTTTTCTATCGATTCCAGTAGCAACAAGTTTCCAGGGACATAAATACGAAATAAAAATGAAATACTCTTATAATTTCTAGAGTAATTTTAATACTGCTGGAACATATATGCTATATAATATATAAATCTCTATCTTTTTATGATTGCAAGGCCAGGTTAAAACTAGTTTTGACAGAATTCGTAGCATCAGAAGAGATTTACTTGTTATGGATGTTATATATCCCCCTGTTTTGCATTCAGTATTATGTGTACTAGTATATAAGCATATAAGAAAACAAAGGGAAATAGATGATACTGTGATCTTAATTCCCCTTTCTCAATTAGCTTCACATCACCTGAGAGAAGATGTGGGGCTAGATTTGACTATTTCTCCACAGAAGCATGGCAAATGACAACTGTACTTTTAGCCTAGCTCTGCTGGTGTACTGAGATGAGCAGAAAATAGGGTGGAACAGCAAGGGCATGCTATGGCTTAATTCTGTATTCCTGCAGAGCCTTGAAATTGTTTGGCCTTGATTTCTGTGTTTCGGGTTTTTTTGCTGCTCCAAATGAGAGTGAAGAATTCCTTCCTGTAGTTAAAATGTGTTTTGAATGAGCAGGTGTTGATTCAGTCAAATTTGCAAGTTAATTTAACTTCCTGGGATTTCAACTATTGAGGCACAAGGGGAAACATATAAAAAGTGCTGGCAACAGTGAGCGCCTTATAGATCATTATTTCAGATTGTTGTTGTTGGAAGAAATGTGATGCAGTGTTTGGTTCATCGGCTACAATTCCATTTTATGGTATCAGCCAGGCTTGAGGAGGTCAGTCTGTACCCAGAAGATCTCTCCTGGAACTTTTGTTCTCTAACTCTGTGAAAGAATAGTTGAAAGGAAAAAAAACCCCAACAACTCACCACATCAGATGAAAGTTGCTTTCTTGGCATAGTTCCATTAGCGTAAATGGAGTGATACTGATTTACACAAGCTGTGTTTGCCCTTAAGTCTGTTGTTTAGAAGTCATCCAGAAGTATTTTCATACCTTTCAAAAGGAAGTTCAGATGATCTTTAAAACCTGTGACACTTTACTGACTGAAGAGTAAAGCTGCAAAGCAGTAACCAAGGCATTTTTTATTTTTTTTTTTTTAGAAAAATCGCACTCTTAAGAAAAATCAAATGCTACAAAATAGCTTTGTAGCTAAAAATAGTTCTGTCTGGGTGATTTTGAAAGTTTAGATGCTGTGAACTTAACTGTTTATATTCAGGCTGTGGTAGGGGTTCTGCTAGGAACAGTGATAACTTCTTTCCATGCTGATGATGCAAAATTTATTCTTGATGCTACTTGTGATCAGGCAGCTCTAGATAATCCACAGTTTACCGTGGCAGCAATAGAAAACCTTTTATTCTATATCTAGATCAGCTGGAGTCTGTTTTTACATCTGTTGTCACTGAGGAGCTTCTCCCTTTCTATGGGAGAAAGGAAAGGCTGGAGTAAATGACAGAACATCATACCTATTGCTTTTCACTTATAGTAAATAATCTATTTTGCTATTTTTAATGCATGATCTTTTTCATACATGAAGTAAAAGCGTGGAAATTGTCTGCAAGTCTAGAAAACGTTCTGTAGTGGGAAACTTGTTATAGACAGATCTTCTCTTTCTGTCTGTGCGCAGCCTCTTAGATCCATTGTGGAAAAAACCTTGAAAATCAGTCATATATGGTAAAAAAATAAGTTTCTATGATACTAGTAGCCTTACTTCTGTCTCTAACCCAAATGTTACTCAGGTTACTTAAGGCTGTAATTGGGACTGATCAGGCTTTTTCTATCAAGATGTTTTTGTCAAAGAAAAGCATAATTTTCAACTGTCTGTCAGGAAAAAAACAAACAAACAAAAAACCCCCAACAAACCCTAAGAAATGAACATTTTGATTTTAGTCTGGATGTTTAACCAAGTGAAAATGTATCCCTTCAGTTCAGGCTGATAGTAACGTAGGTGTTAGCTGTTCACCCAGTACTATTGAGTTATCTCATGGTATTCCATTTTCAGTCCTCTTCTTTTCTGTGGCGAGGGCTCTTTGACTGGCCGAGATGGCAGATCACGCCGTTCCCTTGACTGAAGTACAGAGGAATCGTGGTGAGTTGGAGTCGGTGCCGCTCCAACATCTCAGGATCCCCTGAGAGGATTGGACCACAAGAAGAAACGAAACTTTGTAGATATCCTGGTAGGCTTCCCATCTGATCCCTCCCTTTGGAGGGAAAGTAACTTTGTTCAGATAGAATTAAAAAGCAGAGTGATGATTCTGGAATAAAATATTTTTTGTCCTTGAAATAGAGTATCCACATGGGGGAGTTGTATCAGCGTAACTGTGGCACTGTAATTATTCTGTAAAAGCGAGGCCACTCAAATTCTTCTTCTAGCTAAACCCCAAAATGACCTGTTACCACAAGTGGGAAGAAAGGGAATAAAGAAGGTTCATTGGACTCTTCATCACCTCCCACGTAACGCCTTCAAATAAAAGCTGTAATTCTAGTGTGGGTAAGAACAGCAATGAATGAAACAAAGTGTAACGTAGCAGCTTTTTATTTTTGTACGTTATTGAAATGTTCTGCTAACAAAGTGAGCCAGACAAAAGATAGAATATGATGATATGGCAGAGTGCCGTGCTCCGTAGAGAGATCTAAGCAGTTCTGAACACCTGGACTAGTGTCATCCGTAGCTTCTCTTATTAATACATTAAAATGAGTTTTTAAAGACACTGTTTTGCAACTTAATATCCAGAGTATTTAATTTTGAAGTTAAAAAGCCGTATGAGAATTGAGAATAATAGCTGAGACTTTAAAATATATGTAGTTTGTTTACTTTGTTGACAGAATTTGGGTGACAGAGAATAAATCAAGACTTCAAATTCGCTCATAAGGAGATAAAATACAGTTCTCTCTCAAGGGTCTGTGTCATAAGTCTTGGTCAGATTCTCTCTTAAAATTCTCTTCTAATAATATGAAATTGAAAATGCCCCTCTAATTGCATCTTATTACAGTAATCCTCTCAGTCGTTGGTTCTCTGAGGCTTTAAGAGTGCACGTTACCAGTGTGTATCCTGTCGCCTCATTGCACTTTAATTCCGGTGAAATCTGGTGTCGGTACAAAAGGCTCTTGTTTGTGAAGTCAGTTCCTTGGAGCAGGTGTCTCTCTTGGTAGTTTACCAAAGTTGTTCCAAGTCAATCTCTTTTCTTCTTGTGATACAAGATTTTGGAGAAATACACAAATTGTGTATACAAATACACAATATTGTGTGTTGCTCCTTAGAACACATCAATTATTTGGTCAGGGTAAGAGACGCTCAAGAAGAGAGTTTATTAAAAAGGACTTATTGGTCAGTTTATCAAAGAAAGATTTGATATAAAAACCATGATGGGTGCAATGTGAGGATTGACGATTCAATATATGTCATTTACAAGTTCTGGAAACATAGTTTGTAAAGTCTTCTGGCTTGAACTGTTTCCATGAGAATTACTTCAAGCTCTTAGGGAAGGAACCATTCCTTTATTCTTCTCTCAAGTACCTATCAGGATGTGGACGCTCTCAGATACGAAAGTGATTAAAAAAACACTAATTAGTTTGACAAAGGAAGAGATTTAAATGTGGAAAACCTCTAAGAGATCCACTGATGCTGTAAAAATTAAAAAGAGTGTGAATAAGCCCATGCCCATGGAGTAAAGGCCATACCTCTAACAGCATGCTTGTTGTAGTGGGGACACCAAGACGTTCCCACAGCTTTGGGAGTAGGAAGGGTGCAAGAGAAGAAGCAGAGGAATGACCTGGCTGTTGTTTCCAAATCGCACCCATCTCCAAACTGCTTTGATGGCCTTTAGCAGCATCCTGCCAGCGGGATACATAGCCAGCTCCAAAGCCCGTAGCCTCAGCTTAGGGATGACATTAATGGAGAGGCAGAGGAGTAGAATGTTGTTCCCCCAAGCTCTTTAGGTCTCACCAGCAGCAGTGTGTTTCCTCAGTACCGGTGGCCAGGGAGGTTGCGTAACACCGGCTGATTTCCCGGGAATTGAAGGAAGAAGGTTCAGATGCTCCAGCTGATTCATTATGGGATGCATGTAGGTAACAAACTCTGTTTCTTCCTTTTCTCTAGCAAGAATCTCCTGCGTAGGAGTCTTTTTGAAGGCTGGATTGGAAGTAGATGGTGTAACTTGTAAAGTTGAGAAGCGTCAGCTTTAAGTTTGTCTGTGCAAGCTTCATTCTTACTGTTTCATAGAACGCATCCAGGCTTTCATTAGACATTCAGATCACCGCTTTCCTCAGAGGGATCCTTCTGCTCAGAGTGCACAAAGTCTGAAGACACAAAGGGACAGACTTAAGTTCTCACCTTCATTATAAGCCTGCTTCCCTCAGCGTTTCCTTTGTCATAAATCTCTTTCAAGAGGTTGGTTTTGTCCACTAGTTACCATTTTAATATAACACGGGTTTTCAAGGTTGTTTCTTAATTTTGGGGGAGAGCATATCTGAAAAGATAATCATGATTAATGATAAAATGATAATTATTTTTCTTTGATGTAGGAATTCATTATTTTAATGAAAATAACCTCAAAGCACGTGGAATTCAGCAGGACTGCATACTGTTACACTATCTACTTGTATTTTCTAAAGCAAAAAAAACCCCAAACCATGTTTCATGTCTCATTGTAGATAGGAATTCAATTCAATATGCTACATAAATGCATCATTACAAATAAGTCTTAAGAAATTACTCCTAAATCCAAGGCTTAGGATCTATTTGGAGTTTTTTAGCCGTTACATGCTCTGGTAGAACAAAGCTTAGTCTGCTGCATTCACAGTGGCTGTGATGACATCTCAGATCAGCCATTGCATGTAATCACCTGAAGACACACAATAACAGAAATATATTTCCCAAATAGTTACTCGGCCACAACTGTGCTTGACTGCATTCCCAGTGGAAAAAGGCTTGGATTCAGCATTTTCAAATGGATGTAAATTTGTTTAATACAAACATAAACTTCACCGTGAAGTGAACACCAGCTATTAAAAAATAAATAAATCTGAGAAGATTGACGTGAGAGTAGCAGTTATATTAAGAGATATTAAATTAACATCCTCTAATTTTATAAATCATGCAATTTGACAGCTCATTCTATATATATATAAGTAATTCATCAGAAGGTTTCCTTTTTTAACATCACAGAAACATGTGTTACAAACCTTTATGTAAGAGTTAAGATGCAAAATAAAATTGTGGGAAACAAACAGAATTAGCTTTACCTAGACTTAAAAAGCCACCATCAAAAAAAAGGATCATGTGATGTTTCAATTCCTACACATGTTACCAGTAATCTTTTTTTGGAGAGGCAGGATGAGCTACTAGTTCTAGGTAACGATCCATTCGTTTTGCTTCTCTGTGGAATAGGCACGGCCGCTTCCGAAACGCGACCATTCCGAAATGGCCTCGTATTTTGCATCTCATCAGCAGATTCGAATGTAATCCTGTATTTTGCAGGTGAGGCGTTAATGCGGGTTACGTGGCACCTCAGCTGCGTGCTGCCACTTGAAAAGGGCCGCTGGAAAATCTTGAGACAAACGCCATTCCATTAGGCACCCGGCCACGCGCAGCTGCGCCGAGTACCACTGGCATCGCCTCAGACGGCCGAGTCGAGTCGCAGCGCCAGCCTCCTGCTCGCCGCCTCGAAAATGTGTTTATGGTGGTGACAAAAACTCGCCATCATCAATTCTTCTTAAACCTCTGTGCCTCTTCGCTGAAAAATCGCAGCTGCCTGCGAGGAGAGGGATGCTCAGTCCTATTAATTTTCATTGGATGAAAACGATCTTTTTTCTTTTCCTTCAGGCTAAAGGTTTAACCTTTATGAGTTTCATGAGTAACAAAGGGCAGCCAGATTTTTATTACGTGGAGTAGGGCTGTGCATTTGTTCAAAATAATCAGCGCTGGGCAATCCGTTGCGAATTGACCCAAACCCAACGTTATTCCCCATGTAAGCTGCTTCCTTCTCAAGCCTACAGTTGGCATAGGAAAACAAACTTGTTTAACCATCGGTTTTCAAATGCTTGCTGTGTATGTCATTACAGTCCGTTAGGACGTTTGAGATTCAGACAGCAGTGTTACTGGGATCAACAGATTTTGTAGGAGGGTTTTTTTCCCCCCTCAGAAATCCCACGCGTGTATGTAGAAGCTGCCGTGCCGCGTACAGAAGCATTTCCACAGGTGCCCTGACTTGCTCAGCAGGCAAACGAGGAAAGAGCCAGCGACACCATAAACAACTGTATCTTTGCAGCTGTTGTAAAAGTAAAAGCCATAATGATTGCTTTGAAGAACAGTGCTGGGTGATTCCTTCTGCCTCACTGTGGAGGGTGTGTGTTGCTAAGCCTCCCAGTATTGAAGAGTGGAAGACATGATGTAAGGTCTTTTTGTAAGGAAGCACTCGGGCATGCTGAGAATTGAAGGGGAGGAGAAGGGAGACGAAGGAAGACAGAAGACAAGAAAGAGCATTTACTTTTAGGTTTACTTTTTTAGGTTTACTTTTGGAATCCTCTTTTAGTTACAAAAGCCCAAACAGCCTCGAAGCTGTCTTTTGACTTGTGACTTTATTGAGGATGAGAAAACCTTCAACTCAGATATAGTTAACACAGACATCGTGGAAGTGTGATGGATGAGGGAGCAGGAGTTGGATGACAAAGAAAAAACTCCTGAAGTCATTAGTATCACTTGACAATGATAATATTGCTGTGTTGAAAAAAACTATAAGAAATGCTCACAAGCTGAAGGGCAATTTAATCATAAACAGGAGTTAGGATATGAGAATTGTATCTCTTTTTTCCAGTGTCTGTATCTAATTCCGTCGGCCCTCTCGAGACTTTAGGAGGACTTTGGTCTTGATTTGGAACAATAATTAAATACAAGGAGTCGTATCATACTTGGGAGGAGGCTGGAGGTGGAGATGGTTATAAGCTGATAAAGGGGCAGTAAAATGTAGCAGCTCTGGTGAGACAGCAGCAGAGGGGACTGAGGTATGTGAGGACCACGGCCTGTGCAGTGTCAGGAGAATCCACATGGGCCAGCAAGCTATTTCTGTGTGCTCTTGACCTCTGGTTGTTAAGGAAGCCTTTCTCAATTTAATATTTTTTTCTCTTTTTTTTTTTTTTCCCCTTTGTTTTTTTGTGTTTTGTTTGTTTGGGTTTTTTTTTCCATTATTATCATTCCTTTAAGGGATGAGAATATTTCTTGATATCGGGCAGACTTGAGCTGTGGGGAATGCAGTATTAACCTGTCAAGACTAGCAGTATACAAAAGAAGCCAAGTTCTAGTTGTTCTTTAGTGGTGCAACAGAAGATGTGAAAGATGAGCAATCTGCTGACTAGCTGCTAAATGTTGAAAACCTAACCAGGAAAAACTAAGAGCTACGTTACACAAAGTTACTATGATCTTTCCTAATTACCTGTAATTTTATACATCAGAATTAATCATACTGGAAACAAAAATCATAGTTTATGCTTCTAGGAGGCATTTGGAAGCAAACGGGTCCTACTGATGAGTTAGTGAACTCAGCTAGTAAGTAGGTGGTAGTGATGGAGGGCTTGCTAACCTCTGGGCATTTCAGGGACAGTTGATGCAGAGTTCCTGCACTAATATGTATTTGTATTGATAGAAATAGTGTGACTGGCAGAGTGACAGTTTTTAGTTGCATCTTGAAGTAAAAGCTGCCATCATATGTAAGGATACAATTTATGTATTGCTTCCGTTGTTTGACGTGTAACACTGTGCTAGGTGAGGTGGTATTATTCTCCCCACGTGCGATTTTAAAACGGGATTAAGCTACTCTTTTCTGCAAAATATTCTTTTAAAACCAACGTGATATGGAATGTGTGATTTAGTTCTGGTAAGCAAAAGTCAAACAGAAGACGCCTTCTTCATCACTCGTATTTTAACCCTGACTTAATTGTACTCGAATAGTAGACCAAATAACAAAGCCGGATGTGGAGTAAGAATGATGGATTTTTTTCTTGTATTTGCTTGCATAATATAAGCTAGTTCTGTACAAAATCTTAATACTGTGTGTCTCATTGCTGATTTGAGATGTGCAGCAACATTCCTCAGGCGTTGCCCCTTGGAAGAGTGTGGTGCTTCATAGCCCTATCTGTCTCCTTCTAAGGAAGTTGGGAATAAAGTAGAGGAGAGCTGATCTGGTCTAGTCGTGTATATTTTCTCGGAGTGCCTTTGCAAACACAGTTCTGAGTGAAAGCAGCCTTTTCTTTATACTTCTAGCTAATATGGTTTTTGTGTAGTTTAGAAAGCGAAGCAGTCTAAATTTCCCGTAGGTATGTTAATTTGTACTTCCCAATGCAAAACTCCTTTTGTTATAATTAGAATTTTTTTTTTTACTTTGAGTTAGTCTCTTTTTTTTTCTTTACTATCTCTGCAGTATTTCAAACTAGATGTTTGAATCTCTCTATATATCTAGATTCATCTAGATGTTTCATTAATGATTTCTTCGGGTAAATGCAATCCAAATTACCTAACCAAGAGATTAAATTAGCTAGTAGTAGTTATTCTTGGGAGTTTTGTTTTCTAAATTTTTGTCTGTTGGTGTCAAAAATTCCTTTTCGAGCAAAGAGTTATTTTGAGCCTTTTGAAATATGTTTAAATCCATTCTCCTCCTCTCTCCTCCTTTCTTTTTCTTTTATTGTTAGCAACTTAAATCTATGGTATGTAACTTAATTCTTGTGACATTTTAGGAAATACAGGGAAGAATAACAGAGAGCACGTAATGCAAAGTCAGTTGTGATGATACAGGAGACGTTCAGCCTGTGAAGTAATGTTTCTTCTGCCACTTTGAATGACCTGTGCGAGAGTTAATATGAGCATATCTTGCCTGGAGAGCTACTCTTCTGATTTTTCAGATTTGGGGCTCGTGTTGTTGTGTTATTCTTTGGTTGCTTTGATAACTTCTCAGTTGCTTCTGATGTTTCAAAGGATGTCATCAAGGAGAAAGATACCCCTCAAAGAGAGGTGGTAGCCAGTGTAACGCTGATCAAAGCTTCTGAATACTTGGCTATACAGTAAGGAAAGGGTGTCTTGCATAACCTCTCTACTTCTACAAGTTCTTTTAAAACTTAGCCTTCCTTTCACAACAACAATATAAAGGTTTCTGGTCTTGTGGCCAAATGAGCTTACGCAAGACTGTGATGCGTACATGGAGAGTTTTTCTTGTGAATGGCGTGGGGGCTTTACCCTTTATGCATCACTGAGAGATCAATATTACCATTTTGCACATAAGAATTATTGTCCTTATCTTAAAGGTTGTTAAAAGATTGGAGGGATTGTAGAAAATAATTTTTGAAAAAAAGACTGGGTCAAGTGCCTTTCAATAAAAGATTTAGACAAGTCACTCTGTTTAACTTATCAAAAAGGTGGGGAGATGACTGAGCCGTAGTATATAAACGAATGGTTTGATGCCAAGACAATATTGCGTGCTAAAGACTCTTTAACAGTAGTGGGGAAAGGAGTAACAAGAGAAGGGCTAAAAGATTCAACCAAACAACCTACAATTAGGTTTTGACATATGTTTTTAGTGGAAAGGATATTCTTTATCACTCGAGGTGGCAGATTCTCTTTTATCTCAGGATGTTTTCAAATCCATTTGAGATGACATTTGCTTTAGACAAACACAGCTTTCAAGAAGGGTTGATACGGATTTGGCACAAGGGTTACTCGTTGAAGTTAATGATCCATAGAATGTAGCCAGTCACTGTTTCTCTCAGTGGTCTGTTTGCCTTCAAACTTTATGAACTTTAAACTGATTCATGAATTGTTATTTGTGGGTTTGTCTTACGATTTGATATACTTATTTTGCCAGGCTGTATTAGGAATGAAGGTGTGATAGCCGCCTTACTTCTGAACATTCCCGTGCTTTTATGTTCTCTGATTTGGCTGGTTTGAAAGCAGGGTACTGGGGAATACTTTTCTCTCCCTTTTTCATACTGACTGGTAGAAAGGAGGTGTTTAAAAAGTCTCACTCTACCCAAGACAGTGCTAATGCAAACCCAGATTTGTTAACCCAAGAGATTTGAGTAAGGCTATTGGAAGAAATGAGTTAGATTCCTTTCTGAACTGAGCCTGTCATGTTATTGAGACTCTCCAATCTCTACAGAACAGTCTCGAAAAAGAGAAGAAAGAAAATTTTGTTGGATTTGGCTTTCAGGAACTTTGGAAAAAAAGCAAATACCTGGAGGACCACCTACACTTACAGTTTTATAGTTGTCCCAAATTAAAAGGACGTAGGAAAGACAATTCTCTTTCCTCTTTCAGTTGTGAAGAAGGAGAATGATTTTCCACTATCCATAAATACTGTAGGGCCTATTAAAAGTTAACTGTGGTGCTGCTCAAACTGGTGAGTTGCAATGCCAAGAGTGTACGACAATCTTGACTGAGCGGCCACCACCAGGCTTCGAGGACGGTGAATGAAGCACCTGGGTGTGCTGAGAACAGGCAGATCTGCAGATGGAGAAGCACCGGTGGGCTCTTCACTGTTTGCCTGCTCAAATAAGTTTGGAAACTTTTGAAAAGAGACAAAATTCTTTGAGGAGAATTAAAATGGCATCATAGGAAGTGTTTTTGTGAAAGAAATGTAATTACTGCTGTGCATCAGGTACATGGTTGTATACTTGAATTGGTTAGGAAAAGTTGCTTCCTAATGAAAGAAAAGCCTGTTTTATCCCCATGGAGATGAGAAGCGGTAAGACAATGTAGGTTACAGTAGATAAGGGTAAAGTTTTCTTTTATCTCCCCACTCTCTACATGGCTCTGTGTTGCTTGCATATAGACTATGTGTCTGCTAACCTGAGGACATCAATCAGACTCTGTTTCAGGAGGGAAGAAGTATGACTCCTAACTGCCTGATCTTGGTGGGGATGCGTTTGCGATAGAGATACTTTTGGCCAGGACATTTACTTCCTCAAAGCTATATGGGAGTTCTCCTCCCCTCATACAGAAAAAAGCTTTACGGTATAACCAGTGGAAATTATGGCCGGGAAGACGTGCCGTGTAACAGAAGTAGCACAATGAAATGGCTTCTCTGCTGCAGCCATTTACAAATCTATAAACTTTAAGCTATAGTAAGAAGTCTTATTTTGCTGCCTTTCTTAATATGATGCAGAATGACTTTAAAAAATATTCATGGAAAATGTGTGATGTCCTTTCTTTTGCTCTAATCCTCTGTATTACCTGTACAAAGAACAAGGATTTGCACACCCTCCCCTCCTTTTTTTTTTTTTTTTTTTCTATTGTGGGGAAAATGTATNGCTTATCTGTGCTGCAGTCCTACCGTCATTGTTTGATTCTGCTTAAATCCCTCTGTACCTAAAGGTACAGCCTTATCAATTGAAAAGCTAATGCTATATAAGAAGTGAAAAGAACACAGAAAGGTTTCCTAGCAACTACTGTGAATCCTTCTAAAGTAAGTCAGTTAAAACCATGTAGTACGTGCGATGGGTGTAAATTAGGGAGCTAAGCCGATCCACAGATTTACAGATGCCCACTATAACGTACAATAAAACCTGTAATAGAAGGTGAATTGCTCAAGAAGAAAATCACATCAGAGTCTTGACAGCTTTATCATTATTTAAATGAACCAGCTTAAATTCTCCTACGTAGTTAGTAAGACTGAGTGTCAGAGCTGCAGCGGCGGGGTACGGCAGCGCCGTTAATGGCACTGCTTAGTGTGGCTGCTGGGATTATGGCTTTTGCTGCTCTTTCGGAAAAACAACCGGCAAACGTAAACAAACCAACCCAACTCCGAGGGGCGGTTACGGGGGGAGCCGTTACAAGGTGCAGATGTACCAAATCACGGCTGTGAAACAGGCTCTTTCTCTGTTCTGCTTTTCCACACCGTGAATTCAATCGGACATTTTTAGGTTAGTAAAATCCGTTCAGTGAAGTGCAGGGAGGCTGACAGTTCTCCTTCTCCATCCACACTGCTCTCCGGCGCTCTCCCATGCGCTGGTGTTTCACTGTAGGTTTCTTCACAACCCTCTTTTATTGTAGATGGTTTTTAAGTAACTCCTCAGACTGGGATTATTTAGGGAATCAAGCTAAACCCACCACTTTTATAAAGGCAATACCTTTATTTCTGGAGCATGCTCACTTGCCGCTTGGCTTGATTACACAAAATTTGCAATTTTCACACACCACACACCCCCCCTCAAATGTTTGTGGCTCATACAGTTAAATTCTTTGTTATGTATTTAAGTTAATTGCTGGGTTGATTTTCAGATCAAGTAGTGTGATATGTTTTCATTCAACTAAAGTATTCCTCATTTTATGCTTATTCAGAAATGACTAATAATATGCATAAGAGAAAAGGTCGACTTGAAAAAGCTAATTTTAAGTCTAAAATACTTAGAATTTTACATTACAGGTGAAATTCCTCCTTACTCCTGAGTGGTTTATAGCACTTAATTAGTTCTTCAGAATCTTTAGGAGCAATAAATAATACAGAGATACAGTCAAGTATATTTGCAAGCAAGAGCACAATTAAACCAAGGAAAGTTTCCCCATTTTTCTCTACTAAGCAAATGTACCCTCTGGTAAAGAGAAAAGACAGAGTGGGCTTCAAGTGGCACTTATAACCCCATCCTAATGAGGCAAATTCATATGTGATGGATGCTGCATGGTGGAGATAGGCCATTTGGGACCAAGATTTTGTGATGGTGTGGTCTTTGGTTTCTTCCATCTTCCAGATTCCGATAAGCAAACCTGAAAAGGTCTGAAACATCCACATCCACTTCAATCCTTACTCTGTGCTTGTTCCTCCCTGGCTTCCCTGATCTGAAAATCTGGTCGGAACTGTCAACAGACTGACCTTTCTCACATTATTGTGTTATTTCTGCTTCTCCTTTTGACTTCTCGCAGAAAGTGCAAAGACACAAACATGTTGAAAAGCAAAAAAAACCACAACCAAACAACAAACAAAAAAACCCACAACAGGAACAGCGGCGCTCAGATCAACAAGCAAGTTTAAAGCTGTTGTGAAGTTTGGCAATAGTCTGAGCTGGCTCTTGTTTCTGAGGTGCCCATTCATCCGTATCGTACTGCGGAGAGAGGACTGGCTTCTGTAACTCTTGTGGAGGCCGGGCGGGAAAACTGAGACAGGACGTTGGGCCACACACTTCTTCCTTACCCTCTCCAACCTCACTTAGCAACCATTGCGCTTCCAGCAGTACTATATTGGAAATACTGATTCACTCAGTAGATTTTAACCTTCATCTTCACAAAGAAGCCATGAATCTATTAGGAGCCTTGGGAAGCTGATGACTAGCCGGCATCTCCAAGTATTTTTGGAGATCATCATTCCGGCTTTCCAGTCGTTTGTGGCATTTAATTTTTACCCTCTGTGTAATAAAGTTGCCACTCTTTGAAGATTTGTACTGAGCGTAAGGGAATAATTTAGACACACAATGTAATAACGCTTCCAGATGGTAAATTCAGGAGTCTGTTTTCTGGTGGTATAATTAATTATTCTAGTCTTGCATAACATTTGAACCATCATTATCTACCGCAGTGTCCTAAACCTGAGCCAAAGGCTGGATACTTGCTCCTTACGTTTCTTGCTTGTATTCTCATCTTAAACTTGCCCAAATGAAGAAATTACTGTCAAGCAAAACCAATAAATAGCTGTGGAAGACAGAGAGCGTAAAAATCTGTTTACTGCTGCCCAGTATGGAAATTATTAGTATGCCATGGATTTTTGGGGTATATTTTCAGGACCTGACTTTGTGATAGGCTTTCTGATAGCCTGATACCAGCAGCAACATTGTAGTCATGAGAATAAATGAACTTCCTTTCTCTTAACCTTCCAGCTTTTATGAAACGTACTGAAATAAATTATGCTTCTAGGTATTTTCTGCTATGCACGATTCTGTGTTCTCACACTGTGTGATTTGCAAAAATTCATCTTAAAAAATAAAGAAGTGCAGTATCTGTAAATCTGTGATTGTCATGGGACATTTATTTCAGTTTATCTAAAACTTGTATACGAGTACGAATAAATATTGCTTATCTACTCTGCAGGTGTGGATATGCACATATGTTGCATTTAGATTTCACTGCTTACCAGGTCATTTACCTAGCTTTAGCAGTTGATCTTTCTTAGGATAGTACACATCTAGACTTTTATGAAATTGCTTCCCGCCGTCAATCTCTTATGTATTGAGGTGTCCTCAACAATTTCTCAGAAACATCCCTCACTGTCAACTTCTGAAACCTATTTTGGTCAACATTTTGTGCTCAATTATTAGTATGTCCAAGAATCTTGGAACTAGTCCAAGACATTTTATAGATATCTAAATATTCACGGAGAAATAAAACTATAGAACTTAACAGATCGTTAAACAGGAAGTGCTATATGGAATGAAACTGCTCATCTGGACTTGAAACCATTTGTCTTATATTTGTGGGAATAAATTCTGACAAGTTACTTAAAATTCGCTTCACCCAGTTTCCTCTTCTATCAGTCTGGAGCATGGTGTTCAGATATCATTCAGTACCAAAAAATTTGGTAAAAAAACTTTCTTGCTTTGTCTTCAGAGCCCTACCCAGGCAGCGCTTTGGAACCGAAGTCCCTGCACAACATAGCAACTGGTTTTGAGTAACTCATGATGATTCATGAAGCAATTCCCTATACCTTAGATTTATAATCTGTTTAATCCTTTCTTCTCAGTGTCCCTGTTCTTCAATTAGTGCCTTTTCACACGGGTTTCTCTGATCTTATTTCATCTTCTCGTAGCCCGTGCTTTGCAGGCTCTATTCAATTTTCTTCGAAGCTGATACAAAAACCTCCACCGGCTCTGCTACATAGTAGGTAGGAGCTGGTTTGTTTTGCTGAGGAACAGGAACCGACCCTGGTTTCAAAGCACTGTGCCCTGCTCCGGTGATGATAAATCTGTGAGCACCGACCATCTTCAGAATGTTCCTGTACTTGCTTGTTTCCTGAAAAATACACAATAGCATGATTAAGGAAGAGTGAAGGTGATTTTCTTCTCTAGATGTCATGAGGCACCTCACTTCTTGTCATGAGATTTGTATTATCGGCACTAGTGGTAATATAAAGAAAAAAAAGACTACGTTTTGCTTTACAATCCTCCCTGCTACTTTTTTTTTTTTCTTTTTTTCAAACAGGAAAAAATTCCCCTCAGTATAAGAACGTATATCACTGAGAGGGAGGGAAACATCAAATTTTACGGTATTATTTTACAGAACACTTAGAGTGCTACTGCACAGTTAAAACCATCAAAAGAAAAGAAGTGGGATGTTCCGTACGGGTAAAATTCTCTCTGTACAAGGCTGTGCATCACTGAAGTGATACTTAAACCCTGAAATAAGTGGGCCTCAAGTAGTTTGTGGGCCATCGTGTAACGATGGATTTCACCCTAAGAAATATCAAGTGGTATTTGTCAATCTGCGTCAATGGCCTGGGAAGCACACTAGAGTCAAAACACTGTCGATTTATTTATAAACCTATCTGTGTACAGGGTGTATATAAATAAATATATTTCTATAGAGGCAAACACAAAACGAGAACAGTAAGCTGTCCTTGCATTTAGTTAAGTTTTACTGAAATAAAATACCCTGTCAAGAAGGGGGTTTGCGGTTGCTTTTTCTTCTTTCCGTGGGAAATTTTCAGATCGCACACTAAAGAGAACAGAGCCTTGTGGAACCATGGACAGCATTTTGTTTTCCCAACTGTAAAGCAGTTATGATGTTGCTTTTATTTAGTACTGTACCTCCAGATTACAATACAATAATGCCATGCAGCGGCTCTGAAAGGGCATAGTGATTTGGGCATGAAAAGACTAAAATGATAGGAAAATGGAGCTCCAAATTACATGTTCTCTGAGAATTAAGTCCTTGGTGTGCAAAAAGACAGAATATCAGATATAAGCCTATTATACTTGTTACCTGCCTTTCAGTTAGAAATTGCTGCAAGCCATAAAAAATGGTGTTGTTCACACTACTCAAGTTCGATTCAATCAGATTCGTTGAAGCTTGAGTCTTTAATAAAGGACATTTTTTCAAGGAAGTAAACTTATCTCTCTCTCTCTCCTTCAGGGTTTTCTCCCTCTTATCCTTTCCTAGTGAAACTCTGCTAAAGTTAAAACCAGAACCACCACCGTCTGCTGTCGTACGGCCGTTTCAAGTTCCAAAATGACATTGTTTTTCAGAGATGATGGATACAGATATTAAACAGGATGTCAGCTTTGAAGGATACTCAGAAAGATGTAAGAGGGGCTCTTTAATACTGACTGAGTTAATGCATTAACACTTTGACCTTACCTTCCATAAATTCAAAAGGGCAATGCAAAATGAAACAAGCAAAACAAAAACCAAGCAACCATCCAAAAATATCTAAGTCTGACCTCAAAGATCAATAAATCAGAATTTCTAGTTCACTAGTTCTGGTGGAAAATTACCATGTCTCTCTCTTCAGGCTGAGAGAAGATATCTTGTGTGCCTTACGCTGTATGTTACATTTCTTCGTCTTTTGGCTGTGTGATTTCTACATAAATCACAGATATAAACAATGGATGTGAAAACTTCCATTTCTAAGGTTTGAGAAAGAGAAAATAAGTAGTTTTCAGGGTATGTTGTGGATTATTGAAGTTAGTGGTGATTAAAAGAATGCAAAGCTACTACTCAAGACTGTAAAATAAAACGGCCATTGATTTAAAATTCACACATGGATTTTGTTCTCCATCCTTGAGACTTGGCTTTAAGGGTATATGTAGAAAAATGTATTCATATATATGTAGCAAAGCACCTCATGTTTGTGGCTAAATCCTGTTCGTGTGAACACGTCGACTCCTGACAACGCTCATCATTTTCTGCGTTTCGGTTACTTCTCCGTACAGCTAAGAAATGTGTTGGCACTCTTAGCAACTTTCCCAGATGGTATCAGTCTTCCCTCAAAGAGTGTGTTTGTCTCTTTCTGGTTTGAGCTTTTGTTTTTATTAAGCTCCTTAAAATCGCTACAGTTTGGGTTCACTTTCTGCTGCCAGGAATTTTTCTTTTGTTACCGAAAGTTACTTCTTCCACATTATCTTACGTACTCTATACTTCCAAACAGATAGACTGTGCAGCTCAGGAAGGAAAGATATTCCCCTCTGTACACTGGAGAAAATAGATTAGTGTGGTAAGTAATCACTTCTGCTGCCTGAGTGGAAGGATCAGAATGCTTTCATGTGTACTAGTTTCCTTGAAATCATCCATAAAACAAGCCCAAATTATTGTATCTTTCTATCACTTAAATTAGCACTTCCATTAACACAGATAACTTCCTATTACTTATATTGAGAGGCACTTGTCACTGTGATCCAGCTGTCAGACACTCTTCTTTGGTTGCATTCATGGAAAAGATCTACGTTTAGGGCCCTATGTTTGCTTTTATGAATCAGATTTAGCATTTGGAATTTATTCAGATTTGATTCTCTCCTCAAAAGGTTCCTTAGTCTTTAAATTAATCGAGAAAGACCATTGACCTTCGTGCTTTCTCCATTCCTTAGCCAATCCTTGTGCTGGGAGGCAGGACAACATGGAAATTCCAGTGAGATTTTCCAGACATCAAAAATTTTTAATTCCTCTTGAAACTTTACCTTGCTCATCCTCCTTTCTACGATCCCATAACTAGGATCGATGACTTGGGAGGGGTTTGACCTGACTTCTACCTTTGAGGGGTGTGGTGATAGAACTGTTGTGGTCCTCTGAATATTGTGCATGTATCTTTTCTCCTTCTGCCAAACAGATGTAATAATAAGACTAGCAACAGCTCTAAAGTTGCCTTCAAATTTTTTTCTGATTCTTTCTCTGGCATTAATGCTTTTAAGCAAAAATCTTCAAGCTCTCTGTTCTGGTTTCTTGTTGACGTTTTAACTCGCATTAAGCATTTCACTTGGTTCTCAGATGGGGGAAAGGTGCATTGGTATTTGCTTAGAGAAGTTATGGAATGAGATAAATGTTTTTCAGCTGCTTTCATAAAAAATAAGTGGTTGAAATTCTAACCATTATAAATTCAGCTAACAGTAACAACTTTTTTAAAAAATAATTATTTTCAGCCAAAGTGGCTGTCAAAGAGGTGAATGGTTTTATACTAGTCCTTTGTACTATCACAGAAAAAATTATTTGTTAGAGTCAGAAAACCTGGATTGCGGTGAAACTGAAATTTATTTTTAGCTGAGCACATTGCTGAGATGGCGCCGTGAAGAAAAGGGTGACCAGTACAGAGACAAAACTGAAGGAGAAGCTGAGGTGTCTGCTATTTGTGTTTAAGGAGGATTGTTAATTCTTAGCAAGTTCTTCATTGGCGCTCTGTTGGCATAGATTTCCTTTCTTAATTTGAAAAAGACGTCTACGGCACACTTTGTAAAATTAATGCCAAGGAATAATCTTTAACTAATGACACGGTTTTTTTCTTTCCTTTAAAATTAGAAACACTTATCAAACAGTAACTCACTGTCATGACTGTAAAAATGAACACATTATATAGATACTGTCACCACAACAGAAATAATGGCCTGATCCAAAGCCCGTTAAAATCAATGAGCCCAGGATGGTATTATTCAGATTTTTAAGACTAAAGATTTGCTCTGTAACTTTTATGAATATGTGACCTTCTTGTTTTTTATCGTGGTCCTGTGTTCTCATAAGTTGACATTTTGTTTTCTCTTTGCAAGGGTTAAATTATCAGCCTCTAACAAAGCGCAGCAGGACACAAAAAGGCTGACTGGAAGGTTTCCAATGTCTTTTGTAATCTGTGTAGCGTTTTTTGGGTGGCAACAAAAAGACATAACCTACTTCCACCTCAAACCTTCTGTATCCATATTTAGTTCTTTAATCAATCACGGGGAAGATTTAGTTGGCAATCGGGTCCCGCCGTTGCCTTTATCTCAGAACGTCATGAGCCAGAGCGAAACCTCCCTTTTGAATATGATGGATAGTTTGTTATCTTAATTTGAGGGAATATTGGAAATAGTTTCAGTGAATACTTCTTCAAAACCTGATGTGTTTTGGTTCCCATTTTTAGCTCTCTTGTTCCCAACTGTCTTTGTAATAGAAATGTTATTTTCTTAAGTAGCTGCAAAAATTGGCTTGACCATATGCAGAACTTACATTTTTGATGTTTCCAAGTACTTTTTGGGTTTTTTTGCTCATCTGCCGGTCAGAGAACAGACAAGATGCCGTGTGATTCAACTGACCGGTGGCAAATAAACCGTACAGCCTGAATAATGAATTTTAAATACGCGAAGAAATGATTCAGAGAGATGATAACGAATACGCTCAGGAAATAATTATCTTCTTGGCAGTATTCTAAAAGCAGAATATTAAGATTGAGTAAATTAGGTTAAAATTTGTAGGCTAAATTATCTATTTTGTATTCTTTGTTCAGCTGTGTTATTTTCGTTTTTCTAATCAGGAAAAGGGAGAAGAAAAAGCTCTCTCTTTGAGGTTATGCAAGTAACAGCTATCCTGCAAATCTATGCTGTTTGCAAGAGGGTCAGTTTTAAAGGACACAATGTGATCACAGTATACATTGTAAATGTTAACTAAGACTTCCATAGGTATGTAGGCTTAGGAAATGCTGTGTTGCTGCATCCTCTCCAAAGTTTTTCAGTAGTATTGGAAAGGAACCAGATTATTGTTTTGTGCTTTGTTTTGTAACACCGGGGAGTTTTAACTCGTAGGCTGTTAACTTGACAAAATATGAAACTTCTCATTTAATATTGGACATATTATATACATGTGAGACTTAAAATGATGTAAAGCATGATATTTAAAAAATCCTTACAAAAAATCCACATTAGAAATCTGAACCTCATCCTCCAAGACATCACTTAAGCTGTAGGACTAGGGGTTGTGCCCCTGGTGCTTCACTACCTGCCTCGCCCTGGTGTTCACCACCGTGTGCTTGTGGCATGTAGCCTGTTGAGAAATACCAACGTACCAAGGGTGCGGTCACAGTACTGAGCAACAGGTAGAAAAAGCTCAATCTTTCTCCACTTCTGCCCTCTGGATCCATAGGAGCACGCAGGCGATTCGGAGGTGAGGTGGGTTTGGGCTCGGGCTCGCATGTGAAATAGTGCAGAGCTACAGCCTCGCAGGCTGTCTCCAGAAGGGGTGATCTCATCCAAGAAGCAAAGAGAGAACTCTATCAAATGACATTAGCCCCTGGAACCTGATAAAGTCAGGGCAGGTTAATTAAATGAGCAACTGCCCACAGTGTCTCTGCTCATTTGGGATTTTGCACTCGCTATGACAGACATGAAGAAGTATTTCTTGTTTAATACTACAGCTGCATCTTGGGATCACATGAAATCCCTTCTGCCTAAACTGATCAGATTCAGAGTCAGTCTCCTGCCACTGATGCTCTAATCTCCTCTCCGTTTGCATCATCTATCAGGGGGTACCAATGAACCGTACTGACCTGTGAGAATAATGGAGAGAGAGGGGGGCATTTGTAGGTTAATATGTCAGCTCTGCTGGGTAACAGATGGTGGTAATGATCTGGTCCGTGATGTGATGTTGCAGCCAGTAAGGTAACAGCACTGTAGAGGAGAGTTGCAGAGGAAACGTCATAGATAAAGCATTGGGGGAGAGTGGGGCTAGGGGGAAAGAGAAAACACAAAAAATATACTTGTTAAATGTATAGGAAAAAGTCTTCAAACAGATCAAGGGAAAGATAAGAGAACAACAAAAAGAATTTAAGATTCTAAAGATGAGGAGCTACATAAAAAATAATTGTTTCATTCTGCAGCTTAGGGCAGTACTATAGCTCTTTATTAGGCAATTATTTTCTGTCATTTTGAAGACTTTATCTCTTCCAACAACATAAAGATTCTATCTGAATTCTTTACAGCCATGTTCCCTCCAACCCTGTAATAGTAGTATGCACCTACTCTGTAAATCTTCTTTTCTCCTGTCGAGCACTGGGCTTTATGGTGTCAATACCTGCATAGCAAAACTGACCATAAACCTCACATTTTTGTATAGTAACATATTTTACCTGTATACGGGCTAGATTCTGATAAACTTACTTATAATGAACAGTGGTAGATTCCCTCATGGGGTAAAATGCTATCACTGTCTGTCCCTTAAGTTTTAAATTAAAGGCTCAGACTTTATCAGTTAGTGCAACACCAGCACCTTTGGGATGAGATGTGCCAACAGTTTAACAGTTCATACCACTGCTACCTTGCAGTTTAAGACAGACAATTAAGAGCACCATAGCCACTTGGAAAGGCAGAGGAAATGGAACTGGATCAGCGGTATTGATAGGCTTGGTCATTGCCAAGACAGCAAAGTTACAGCTTGGGTGCCTAAAAAAAAAGTGGCTTGTGAGAATGAATAACAAAAGATTGCCAGAAGACCTGTACTTTCAGGTTTTGTGGGAAAGGGCAGTACTTTGAAGAACTTGAAGAGTACCACAGCAGCTAGCACAGCACATGGCGTAGCTCAGGGCTGAGGATGCCTCTCTTGCACCATCCCCTGCCGTACTGAATCCGTCCTGTCCACATGTTAACTGGCTGTTCCTGACTCGGTCAAAACTGAAGCTGCGACATTGGTTTCTTTGGCTGAGAGCGACAGTTTTTCCTGTCGAGCTGCACCAGGACTTTTAGTCAGGGTTTTAGTGCTTTCCTGCCTGTACTGAGAGGGCTACGCAGAGTTGTAGTCGTGCCTTTAGTAAGCAGGTAAAACTGTCAACATCAAAGTGTCAGTCCCACGGCTGGCTGGCTTGGGTGGCTCTGGTGGCTTTGGACACATCAGCAGCTCCCGCTGATGCCACAGCCCCCAGCAGGTGGCTGGATGAGCTGATTTAACCCTGAGCTGTGGCCTCTTTCAGCCGGGGGTACTTGATTTCAGAAACCTTCAGGTACTGGAAGGATGCTGTTCCCTTTCCCTTTCTGCAGGAGCAGCACCTTCCTTTTGCCTTTCCTCAGGATTTTGCTGTTGCTCCCCTTCAGAGTTCCACAGTATTTCCCTTTCCTTCTGGTCCTATCTAGAGGATCCTTTTGCAAACAAATGACAGGTATCTCTAAATTATTTTATTGTTTATGTTCATGATTTTATATCTATATATGTATCTATATATATATCTATATTTTTTTTTGTCTCTTTGCTCACAGTCTTTCTAGTGAAACATGATTTCATATTGGTTCGCTGTTAGACTAGAAAAAGGCTACAAAATAAGTGAAGTTGGGTCACAGCTGTACACCACTCTGGTTTTAACCTGTGAGTAAAGTCTTTGATTGCCATAAGGTTTTTATCTTTTTGTGAGTTATCAGAACTCTTACGTGAGATTGCTTTGTTAAGGAAAACCAAACAGACCAGTCCATTCTTCCACTGTCTCTAACAGTGAGAGAGCCTGTTGTGAATTTTGCAGTGGAAAACATTACAGTTCCTTGTGATTTCAGTTGTGACTAGGAAACGTATTCTCACATTGGCAGAGTTCGCCACTGAAGGTGCTGTCTGCTGAGCTCTTCACCGAGTGGCACATACTGGCCAAAGGGTGAAGGTTGACAGAGTGAGGGCAAGGAAATATTGAAAGTGAAGTGCATAGGTAGAGTCAAAGAGATTGTGAAAGCAAGAGGAGAAAAGGGTTAGTGATGGAGTCGGGCTTAGACAGCGAAGGGTAGAATTGGACTCTGGAGCTGTGGTGGTTTAGGAGAGATGAAGGGCATTGGAGCAGAGGGAGGAAAGAAAAAGGAAAGAGAAAATACTCCAGAAGCTGGGAGAGAGAATGACAAGACTGAAAAAGAGCAGGAAAGGTGGAGGGGGGGGGAACAGAAAAGGAAGTGAGAGCTTAAGCAAAAGTTGAAAAAGAAAATCCAGAAGTACAACCGTCAGCCTAAACCCCAAACTGGAACCATAAATGTTTGTCTTCTTGCTTTTACAAAATTCTCATGATTTACATCAGGTTTCATGAGATATTACTTCAGGGTCAGGATACTGACCAGAGGAACAGCAGAAGAAAAGGAAATATGTAACTAAAATTAACAAAAAAATAAAAGAGAAGGAGGGTGAAATCAAGATGAACATTCTGAAGACTAATTTCCACTGACTCCAGTGGCTCCGTGGAAATGCAGAATCCTGCCAGGCTAGAAGTTTACTGATCCATTTCAGGACACTTGTGTGGCCAAGGCTACTTGCAATAATTAATTCCTGCGTACTCCAGAGTTGGTAGTAAACCATCCTAAGTCTGAGTTCCATTAACATTAGTTGGCAGGGCTTGGCTGGTAGCAATAAGGTATGATTAGAAGTCATTATTTTAGTCCTTGAAATATTGCACCTAGATATTCATTGATTATTTTGTAGTGTGAAATCCTTGGGTTTAGATATTTCCTTATCCGGGAGGTAAAAGTTATCGACTCTGGGAGAAATTATTTGCATGAATTATATCCAGTATGTAAATCCAGTGAAACTTTGGAATGGAGAAAAAGAAAATACCCGTTTTTGTTACCTGGAAAGTGGTATGTTATTGTCAATATGAAAAAGACGTGGAAAGAGATAAAACCGTTGTTCTTCCTTGGAGAAATGATTAGTTTACAATTCACTTTCCCTGTTGTTTTTTGTTACCCGCCGTCTGTGATTTAGATGTGTTTATAGTTATTATACAGAGTACCAAATTGAAAATAGAATATTGTTTCCTCTCCCTTCTTCTTGCTCTCCTTTACCTCTTGACAAACACCACTTCCAGATGTATGTTTATTTTATTATAAGCGTGCTCTTCACGAACAGGAGTAAAACCCCAAAGCAACAGTGCATATGCGACAGAAATGTGAGACTTCATTCCCAAGTTGTCCTACAGACTGCATTTTCTAGCAAGTTATTCTTTCAGATATGTCATGCTTAGTATATTCCTTATGTTCATTAAGGTATGTGTCATTTACCTAGTGCATTCATTCAACTGGAGTAACTGATGAGTTCAAATACCTGATAGAGTGTACGTCTGTACCCATCAAATACATGACTCAGAGCTGCTGAAGACCATAGGGCTAAATGCTAAAACATGTACTCAAGATCAAAGACCGAAATATCTTTTAGGGCTAAACACATCCTTTAGTAAATGTACTAAGACCCTACTATTACTGCTTCTATCCCTTTGCCTTTTGAGATTTGTAATACAGGGGGGTTTGGCCAGTGTCAATCTGACAAGCTCTCTGTCAGAAGATCTTGCCCTGATTCCCTGCTGATGAAATCCAGTAAATTCCACTGATCACAGCCAGAATTCTGATCCTGTATAGATCCAACCACATGCTGCGGTTGATGAACGGGTGATATGAATAATATAAAGCTTCAGGACACAAAACAACTGGTGAGTAACAGTGAAAATGTCTGTTCAGTTTGCAGATTTTTTTTTTCCCTGTTGCTTTGATACTTAACCTTCCTCCCACCACGTGCAGTTCCATGACAGTGGTATAAACCATACCCAGAAAGGCTGCACTGGATTTTTTTGTTTTAATCTACTTATTTTACATTTGCGCCACTTTCGTTGTGACGAAAATCTAAACCTCTAGTGACAAGTGCGCAAAGACAAAATAGATCACCCCTTTAACTGACAGAGTCAGAAAGGAGAACTTCACGAGCTTTGGCTGAGAGAGGGTAAATGCTTCTGGTGTCACTAAAAATCTCTCCATACTTGTGCTCGTAAGATGTCCGTGTGAAGTCTGCGTACCCTCAATGAGTACTTTGAAAGATCGCGGTGTCACTTCAATCACAGCTCCGCCAGAAGTGACGTGCCAGAAAATATCAGCATCAGATTCTGCCAATTTGAACTCCCCAGAGCATCAGCACGGGTAACTAAAATAAGCCGTCACAGGGAGAAGCGCGATTTTGTGTTACAACAATTTGTTTTGTAGAGAAGGCAGAGCACCGAAACAAACCAGCTTGATTTATGTGTCAGTTTTTAAGTTCAGCGTGCAGCTAATACTTAGTCCTAAAAAGTGCTGAGAGCCCACAACTCCCATTGAATCGGGATTTGCTTCCAGCCTAAAGAAAATTAGAGAAGGCTATTTCTGAGAGCTGAGGGAGCTGGCACTCAGACAGAGTAAGTGTTAGGGATTGGCTTGGCAAGTAAATACCATCATCTTCCAAAATTGTTTCTGATCCAGTTCTCATAATGACAGCTAAGCTTCCAAATCAAGTCCGAGTCAGCAATACGAACAAGCTGGTGCTCTTCCTTTTCACACTCTTAAGTGCTTTTCTGCCCTCCTCTGTAGTCCTCTGACGGTCCTTATTTCCACTTCCCTCTTCCGTGAGACTTTTCTCAACCCACCCCACCTCGACTCCCCATAACTGACTGCCTGAGCCCTGACAGGTCACAGAGTCTCTGCTCCGCTCCCCCAGTTGCAGGCGAACGAGCGATGCTTTCCGGCCTCCCCGGGCAGGCCAGCATAGGCCTCCGGTGCCCTTTGCAGACGAGGACGTAGCGCGTTCGAGCATCTCCTGTACTTTGGAGCTAGGATTTAATCTCCAAGCAGCTGGGGAAGCAGCCTGTGAACATGTGCAGCCCTTAGCACTGTCATACGCTTCCAGTGGTGGCAGAAGGTAGTGGGGGATTAATTCTGTAGCAGACCTGCTGCTCCTGGCTTCAGCCTGAGGAGCTGCACTTTGCTGGCCTGTGCTGCGGGGCCTTCTCTGCCAGACCCTCCTCCCCAGGCACTTCCTCTTCTCTTTGTGCCTGCCTCCCTCTCTCTTTTAGACTTGCACTGAAGAAGGGCAGAGAGGAAGTAACGACCCCAGCGTTGCAAATAAAATAAAACTCACGCCAGATACTGGCGTATTTTCTCTGTTTTAAGTAGTTTAATGTTTTTGGAGGCTTGGTTTTGAGTACTTGAAGTTGACAGATGCCAAACTGAAGCTCTGAGGAGTTTATCAAGTCTTAAGATATTCTTGGAGTATTTTAGCAAACAGCCAGGCTCCTACTTTGACTGCTAAGTGTCTATCAAATAGTATCACTTGGAAAGCCCACAGTAATAATATTTAGGGAAAAATCTCTGTCCTGGATGCAGTTGTGGTTGGTAATGATGGAAGTGAGATGTGGGTGGTGGTGAACTTGTTGTGGAGCAGACACTGTCTCTAATGAGGTTAATAGAGGGGCTGAGGCCTTTTAAATCCTATCTTCCAAAAAATGTTCTGTGTGGAAATGGCATTTCTTTGTTTGGATGGACGATTTTATTGAAAACTCCTACCCCTTTAAAAGTACAGAGAAGTTTAGTAAAATATCCCTTAAATCCTGCTTTCTGTAAGGATTGCTCTCCTTGTTTCTCTTGTGAAGAAGAGAGTATCATGCGTCTCAGAAAGGCCACCATATGTAAGGGCTTTTTCTCCCCTCATCTAACAGAGCTTTATCTCAAATATTCATTGCAGGGTGTTCAAATTCTGGCTAAACTGGTCCACTTGCAACCTCTAATTCCTAGGCAGGGAAAAAAATTCCTTTCCTTAAATAGCTCACTGTGTAACTGAGAGTAGGATATGGCCCAGGGTCTTGCTAAGAAAAACAAAAGCAATAGAAGTTTTAAATGAATAGATGATAGATTCCCCTTCTACATTTTTTATTAAATATGTTCCTCTGGACTGAAGGGCAGGAGGAGTACGTGGTATTCATGAAGTCACCTTAGCTTAGCAAGCAATAGTAGTACAAATACTTTTAGCTGTAATTATGAATTTTGCTGGCACATCACTAAATTAGCCAAGTGACAAAATTAGCCGGTTGTTTGGCTAAAGACCAAAAAGAATTAATCTGAACCACTGATGTTACTGTCCCTGGGCAGTGTAAGGCTTTTAATAAACCACAGAATCAGAAAGAGTAAAACAGGAAAATGTAGCTTGCCACAGGCAGTGTTTGGTAGGCATATATCACTTACAAACCATTTAACACATGGGTAGAAGAAGTGCAAGCCATGAGGATGAGTAAACAGACCTGATTTTGCTTCCACTGAAATAAACCAACACAAATTTTACGGAACCCGAAAGGAAAAAGCTCTGAAGTAGTAAATGTGAGAGTCTAAGTCTTTATAGGTCAGAGACTTTGAGGAAAAGGAGGAGAGATCAGTTCTTTTATAAAATAGCGTTAACTTTTCATCGAAATAGAAGATGTTCAGAAGCAAGCAGATCATTCTGTGCATCATATATATATTATCTGAAGATAGACTCATAGAGATATGACTATCAAAACTTTAATCAGTAGAGATGTAGATCTGAGTCCTACCTTAGATGATGCTTTTGATGCTTTCCGCTGGTACAGCGAGTTTGTCATGCAAATGGCCCTTGGAGCTTTAATTGTCGAAACTAAAAGACTATATAAGACTACACAGTTTCCTTGAGGAGGCTTTGGAAGCTTATACATCAAAGAGACACACCATTGGCAGCTTTCAACCCGACAATATCAGTAAACTGCTGATCTGAGTAGGATAACCGCAGTAATCTACTGAGCTGAGAAAATCAAATAGTACAAAACTTCAGCTAAATTAAAGTTACTTGCATTTAGGAATTGAGAGAAATGGAATTTGTGGTAGAACGCTTGGTGTATGGCATCCATAGGAGAGGAGATGAAATCGCAGTAGATAAACCAGCAGGATCTTTCTGTGACAGGAGATGGAAATACATGATAATTAACATTAAATGTTAGTTTTATTTTCATCCAGATATAAAACTAGGAAATCCGTTTCTCTAGCAGTGTTGCTTCTCTTTCTCTTGGTAAATGTTACCATTATGACCAGTTCTGTAGAAAGGTGGCAGTAGAAATAGTGACTTCCATGGGATGCCATCGGTAACATTCTCATGGCAGCAGCTGGATTAAAGTCAACCTTGGGAGACCAGATGCCATGGGTGTGTACATTCAGAAGTGAAGAGAAGGCCAGTAGAAATCATAATAAATAAATATGGATTAGTTCATATCCTTTTTTTTTTTTTCCTGGAGAAAAGATTAAAAGAGGCATTGAAATCTGTAGAGAGAAAAAGATAGTGATCTTCTCCCCTCTGCTGACCTTGAGGGCTTCTAGGGCCAGGCACCTCTTGGCACAGTTTGGAGTTGTCTCAGAGCTGCTGGCTGTAATCAGGTCCTCCTCTCACAAGTTCAAGAGCACTCCCTGTGCCAGCGGTGGCCAGGAATAGGTGTCGAAAGCTGCCAATGTGGCTTTCTAGCTGAGAGATCTCAGCTGGTTCCTCAATCCAGCCTTGTAAATTGGCAGAATAAGGTTACCACCTGGCTAGTTAAATAAAAAAATAAAAAAAAATAAATAAATAAAAGGCAAAACCCCCAAATTAATCCTCGCTTACTTCTTTTTGTGATGACTTGCATGTGTGCTGAAGTGCTTAGCCCGAGGTTTTTGAGGGGCATCGCAACATCTCAAAGCTTTAACCAACCACTAGGGTGGGTATATACCAAATACCTATTTGTAAGGCTTTCTTGCTCACTCCAGTCACTTGGTCAGCTTGTCCAAATTATGAACAAACACAAAATATTAACAACTTATAGAACTGCAAAATACAAATCTCTACAGAAATGCTTGATAACTTCTATTGCATGGTTAGTTGCATCATGAGATCCTAGAGGCTCTAAAAAAAAAAAAAAAAAGGTATTTAAAGCATTTCTAAAGAACTAGAAATGTTTTTTAGATAATAACCTATTTTGGTCAGTGACAAGTCTTCCCATTTCATACAAATCTTAGCACAGGATGGAGCTACAAGGACACCATTGTTTTAAATAGCTGTAGACTGTTATGATGTAGACCAAGCAAATACAATTCTGTTGTTGTTTCTTACAGTTTTTCAAAGTTTCAATAATATTTTCGTTCAGTTCTAAATCATTTTAGGAGTCCACTCTATTATATAAAAGGAAGGTGAAAAAGTCAAAACATTTTTTCACTTTTAAAATGTACAATACTCGGATTCTTAATCTCAAGTTATATTTTACTTTGACAATTGAGAAGATTTAATGCTTTTAAAATTATGTTTAAGAGTTAATGTGTGATCAAAGTAAAAGATTTGTTCACGATACGACGTATGTTTTTTTTGCCCCAGGGATGGGTGGGTAATACTTTAGGACAACAGAATTTACAATCTTGTAAAGTTTCTGGCAGCCCACTACGAGATTAATTATTCGAACAACTTGAGTTGAAATATTTTATAGGGAAAAAAAGCGCAAGGTTAAGAAAGAACAAACTGTATTTCAAACAGTACAGTTAGATAACCTTGTATGAAACTCCTCAAGACACAGATGGCAAATATAGATCCTAGAAGACAATTGTAATTATTAGTTTCTTCACTTCTCCCTAGGGTTGAAAAAAAAGATATCAATGGTAACCACCATTATCCTAACTCTTCGGCATGTGAGCTTTACCTTCCAAAAAGCAGTACTAAACGAATTCAGATAAAATACCTCCATGAAATTCACACGGGATTGGCTTTTGCAACATGCTCTTTAAAGACAGATCATCTGTCTGGAAAGAGATCTTTTTATTTATGCAGATGAGAAGAAATATTTGACCTGAACTTGGCCATAAAACAAACCCATTTCATGGTGTCCTGAGTTAATCAAGTTTGGTGAGAACCAGGACCGCCACATAGAAATCTGCGGGCTGCCGTTCCGACGTCAGGAAAACCATGCTTCTTTTGGGGGTGAGTCATTTGACTTGTGCTGCATAAGTTATGTGCTTTCTTATCTTCCAGAAGAACATTCCCCTCATGTTTTCCATCTTGATTCACGATTCACTCACGATCATTTGATGATCTTAAAAGAACAACGACCTTCTTCTTGAAAGCATGCAGCCAGTACCGGGAGCGTTTGCAGGCTGCGTGACAGGAATGCCAACTAGGTCAGAAATATAAACAGGAAATTCAATAAGGCTGGATTTTGTAACACACAAGTCAAGGGGCAGCTCTGTCACTGACTTGCATAATCGAGCCCCAAGTGAACTCAACAGCACAAAGAGAGAGAATGAAAAAGAAAAAAAAGGGGAAACACTGCATCATTTCAGTACGTGGTGAAGGGCTGGTTTTCTAAGTAAGTCTCTCCTGTCCTTAACAAATTGGTCCTTGTAGTAAATCTGTTTCCAAAACATGATTTTGCCTAAATAAGATTATCCTTAAAGTCTTGGCCCATGGAGTAACACAGTGACTTTTTTAACCAAAGTTTTGCTTACTAATAATGAACCATATTCATTGGAAATAGGTGCTTTTGGAAGAAAGAACATGTCTTTTTAACAAAGTGTAAGTCCTCAGAGTAGGCTGGTTTATATAGAGACTAGGAAAAATAACCGTAAATAGCATTGAATTTCTGAGTCTGAAAATTAGCTGGTGAATTCTCAATGCCAATTATTATGGCAACTTACCTCAGTTTTTCAGTTACCCAGGATTTTCCTCTCTTTGGTAAAATGAGAGCTTGTCTGGAGCGAACTGTGATAATTAGCACATTCCTTTTGTATCATTGTAATAATTCATATTTCAAATCAGTTAAGCAAAGAGCATCTGACAGCAAACAAAAATTAGCAGAATTTGAAAAATTTCTTTATATCCTTTCAGAGCCTGGGACATGGCGCATACATTTTCAACACACCTCAGTTTGAAAAAAAAACAAAACAAAACAAAACAAAAAAAAAGCCTTTGTAAACTTCATTATCCCACAGCGGTGTTTAAATTAACAGAGAAAATCGTGCTTACTCCATGTAATACCAGACTCCTTTTTGCCCCTTTCTTTTTAATTTCTATTAATACAAATGATTTGAGCATTAGTGTATTGGCTGTAATTAGCTTTCCTCTTTCCCCCTTTGATTTAAATATTGCCAAACTCCATTAAAACAGCTGTATGAAAGCCAGGAAATGGTTTACTAGTGAATTTCAAATGCCTGTCTTTCTTGCAGTGTAAATTGAAAGGTCACAATAAGTCACCTAATTGCTTGGTATGTATTCTATTAATTACACTTGTAATGTGTAAAACACACTGAAATTATCAGATAAACTGCTCTGTGTTCTGGGAAAACATCAGACGTGTTTGAATCACATTCCCAAAACGTGAGAACATAAAAAAATGGTTCTAACATCTGTCAGAAAACTTTTGGTATGGGTCCAGCTGCCTCTTGTTTTAACTGGCAGTGCCACGCTCACCTCTGCTGCTCCTGCTGCCAGCCCCCTTGCTTCTCAGAGCAGGGAAGCTTGGAAAATCCAAGAGCAGCCAGCTGCCTTCCCCTTTTGTTGGTGGGATGCCCTCCATCCAGGCAAGAAGGTAGGAATTCTGTGTTACTTCTCAGTATCGGTCTCTCTTAATTCCTTCAGAAGGTGTGTTTATACTGTATCATTTCTCTACAGAAACATTGTCAAGATGAAAAATGAAAGGCCTAGGAGCTGAAAAGAATTAAGACTGAGAGGGACTGATTTAGCTTTGTCTAGCATCAGCAAAAATTGATGAATAACAGCTGCAGGATTGGTATTTGCCTAATCCTGCGAAGTGTTGGCTCCTCTGAGTGATAAAATGCACCCAACATTCCTGGATTGTAAGAGAACATACATGTAATATACTGGCTGAGGGACAGAGCCCAGAGAGTTGTGGTCAGTGGAGCAGACTCTAGCTGGAGGCCTGTGACTAGCGGTGTCCCCCAAGGATCGGTACTGGGTCCGGTGCTGTTTAATATCTTCATCAATGACCTAGACGAGGGGATGGGGTGTACCCTCAGCATTAAGGGAGTGGAGCATCTCCCTGCCGAGGAGAGGCTGACGGAGCTGGGTCTCTTTAGCTTGGAGAAGAGGAGACTGAGGGTGACCTCATTAATGTTTATAAATATGTAAAGGGCAAGTGTCAGGAGGACAGAGCCAGGCTCTTCTCGGTGGCACCCAATGACAGGACAAGGGACAACGGGTGCAAACTGGAGCATAGGAGGTGCCATTTAAACACGAGGAAACACTTTTTCCCAGTGAGGGTGACAGAGCACTGCAGCAGGCTGCCCAGAGAGGCTGTGGAGTCTCCTCCTCTGGAGATACTCAGAACCTGCCTGGATGCGTTCCTGCGTGTTCTGCTCTAGGTCCCTGCTCTGGCAGGGGCGTTGGACTCGATCTTTTGAGGTCCCTTCTAGCCCCTAACATTCTGTGATTCTATGATTTTTACCCCCTTTTAGAGAACTTACTATGTTGAGCCAAAGTCTCATCGTTCCGTCTCCACTCTTTCCAGTATCGTTATTACTTCCTGATACATACGTGGAGCTTGTACTCGGGCGTCAGTACTTCCAACAATATTCAGCAGGAATTAAGTGTGTCATCTTTCAATCAGATAGCATCATACAAAACTTCTTTTAAAGCAACTTGCTCAGCACCAGATTGGAACATTGATCACTTTTTTTGACGACATGTTTAGTATTTTATCCTATTTAGTCCTTAAAAATTAAATTGTTTCCATATATGAAATTACGAAGTTTAATCTTTGAAAACAAACCAAAATAAATGTAGCATCTTAATGAAGGCTATTATGAAATGGCAGCTTTCAAATTATTTAGCCTCTGCAGGAATTAGTATGGCTGAAAAAGCTGAGCAACCCTTCTGACTCCCGTAATTCTTATGTACGGTCAGGAAAACAAGATGGCAGGATAAACAGAAACAAAAGCGTTAATTATTACAATAATACTCTTTTGCAAAAGAATCCACATTTTTCCTCTAGAAATCTTGGCACAGTTTCAAAATGTCAAAATTGCTTTTATTTGCTACAAGAAATTGCTTTGACTAAACTACTGTTCCCCTGAAACTTCATTTGTATGCAGAAATTTTCAAAACAGAATTTTCCAATTCAACTGCCCTCCCCTCCCCCCAAAAAAGACAGTAGTTCAATTGCTCTGTTCTTACTGATGTAGGACGTACCTGTTAAACCCCAAACCTAATTCACTGCTTTCTCGTGTCTTCCTTATTTGTTGCAAACAACTGAAGGAGGGTGGGAGAGAAAAAAGGTAAAAATTAGAAATACAGTGGGAGCCTTCACTTTTACGGCCCAGATAAGGGCCAGATTTTGTAAAGGGGCTTCCATAAAATATGACTAAAATAAAACCCAAGTGGAATTTTGACACTAACTTAAAAACTAGATAAAGAAGATTCTTTCCCCTGGAATTTTCATTGAATTCCAGATTCACCTTTACTGGAAAACGCGCGTAGGTACGGAAAAGGTCACAGACAGGCAGCGGTTAAAGTAACTGTGTTCTGCTGTCCAAAATATTCCCGAGAAGTGTATTTCCAAACCCCCAGTGAAGATATTTCATGGACTCATGCATAAATATTTGTGCTGGGAAGACTTTTACGTAAATAAAGCTTGGAACGCAATCAGGCAATAAAAAAAAAGAGGTATGTTACTTTTATAGATAAGGAATGTTTCCAGGGAGCCGAAAACAATTTTTAAAAAAAAAACACCAAACGTTTTTCTGAGTATAGATGGATGGACATATGATTTAACTGTGGGAGGATGTCACTTCCTAAATTAACAGATTTTATATATACCTGCGGAAGGTCAGATTTTGGTTCTACAGTATGTATTCAGTGTCCAAACCTTAGGCTGATGTAAATCGGTGTTGATCGTTGAGCACGGTGTTGTCTGCACTGATTTTATAAACTATCAGTCTGCATTGTGAAGTTATTTCAGTTTTCTCTTTTTGAGAAGAGACTGCATCATGAGATGGGTCCCAAAAGGCTTGACAGTAGCACTTTTGAAACTGTTTACATTCCTCACACAGCATAATAAAATTTTTATTCTGTTCTTTTGTGACTTTTTTATTGCTCGCTTTTGAAACGTGGTGGTTTATTATCTTTCTGTCCCGTTATCAATACTGAGCAATAAGAAGACTGTAATGACCTGTTTTAATACGCCAGTTAGAGATTTCTGTGTCCGTTTGACGCACCTAATGGAGTAAACTGGTTTATGAGGAATAAACCACTAATACCACATTCAGATAATTCGAGGTGAGAAAGAAATAATTGAAGGCTACAAAGCCTGGTGATTTCCTTTTCTGAACTCCTGAGAAACAAGGGCCAGCCCATCGGACATCATGGAGCCCTTTCCTTGAGATTTAGGAACTTTGTGGTTGGCTGCCACGTACCACCTTCCTGTTTACATGGGAACGTGCAGGTGCATTAACATGGCTAGAAATGTGCTCTTGGAGAGACTCATTTTCAAAAGCATCTGAGTCCTGAAGGGCCAAAGGCTTCAAAGCAGGCTTGGGCATCTGCTCTCTGGCTCTGGCACGTGTAGAACCATTCAGGAGCTCGTGGGCTTGACTGGTCTGAGAGGGTACCTGCGTATTCAGAACATTCTTAGCAATTTCATGTATAAATGTGTAAGGCAGGCAGAGATCTCTTTCTATGTCTGTTTACACCCCTTCTGTATATTCAGGTTGCATCTATCTGGAGCTTTGCCGCTAAGGCCTGGAGGTGCCGATGCTTAACGCTGTGCCGTGCCTCAGCCAGGCGCGCCACGTGTGCTTTGGAGCCCAGCACAAAGGCTGACACTGCTCTACCAACTCTACCTTCATCTGCTTAGTCATACGAGTCCAGACTTTTTTCTGGGCACTTGCCTCCCGTAGGACTGAGCCTGCGTTTGAGGGCGTGTTTTCACCTTTGCGTTCCGTTAGGCTGTGCTAACAGCCGGCAACAGGAACGGTTATCGGCTGCGCTCGCTCACAGCCTCGCTACTCAACTGGGTGGACATTGATATTCTTCTGAGGAATCTGTCGATTTTTCCCAACCAAACTACATGTGACTAAAATAACCTGTTAGTCCCCTCTTCAGCACTACTCGGCATTGGCTTTTGGGTTTTTACAGAAAAAATGACGCAATCTGAAAGGAAAAATGTCGTAATGTCACCAGCCACATAGGACAGCTAATGAAGACTATGTTGAGAAGCTTGACTATTTTCAGAAAAGTGTTAAAGATTTATTACCCCCCCCCTTAAATTCTCAAAAATCAGTGCTTTTTCATGGCCTAAAATGCAGTCTGACTATGTTTATGTACAGCATGCAGTTTGAAGTGGCTGATTTCTGTCTCTCTAAGTTGTGTCAAAATTAACAGGCAAATTTAGAGTTTTATTTTGCGCAATAATTTGAGGAAATAAGTTATATGAATTGTAGTGGCTAAAGCTTGCTGTCTGTCACACAGGACATAACTGTATACAGTAGTCTGAACAGAGGGGAGCTCCCTTAGCCCTGCACTTCAGCCAACAAAAAAATAGTAAAATCATATTAATAAACTGCACCTATAATACAATCACAACAGTATAATACATGCAGCTTTCACTTTTGTAAAGGCAACATACAGTAGCCATGAATTGTATTTCATATTGCTCTTTTGGCTACTCCTACAAGGAGACCATCTTTGCATATTTGTACTCTCTAAATGCTTAAATTTTTAAATAAAAAACTTTGTTTTCGTTCACTTATGTAGACAAAAGTGGCCATGTTTGGATCATGGAGAAAAATCCTAATTGGGCAAAAATATTCTAAAAAATAGACAGCAAGACCCAGGAAGCTACAAATAATAAAGCCCTCTACTCTACCAGCAAATAAACCTTTCAGTTCTTTTACAGTGTATTTACTCAATTTCAGTAAACAGGAGGCTTGGGATGTGGAAAAGTCCCTTCTCAAAACCTAGGGGTAGCTGCTGTGTCTTACTAAGGAAGGTGGAAATCAGTCAAAGTGGTTATTTTAGCAATTTGATGTACAGGAGCCGGTGCATTATAGACCCATGATGCTGGCTTAATGAGCAGTAATTTAAGAGTATAGTTAGTCACAAAGTTGTTCTGGGGTAAAATAATGACTGCAAGAGACTTTGAAATGTGAGCAGACACTCACCTCTGTTGCTCATTTCTTCCTCTGTTCAACTAGAGAAGATTTGTGCAGGCTCTGAAAACCCGTCTGCTGCGGAAACAACCTGAAATTTAGCTCAGACCAAAGGGATAATAAAATATTTGAAATGTAAATAATAGTTCCTTTACTAAAAATGCTCATCTATTTTCAGTGTGTATTTTTCCATTTTATTTTTTACTTACCTGTATGTATTTCAGATACCTTTTTGCACCCCATGGTTCATTTCAGGAACACTGGAACAAAAAATTGCCATGAACCTTTCAAAGACAGAAAAATAGTTTGTAATAATCGTACACCGTGCACGGCCTTTTTTTATAAACCACCATCGGAACTGTTTATGTGCTGTGCACTTATTCTAAGAAATTAAGAGTACTGTATGTATTCCAGAGATAACACATAGGGGAATCGCCCCAGTATGTTTTAGTTTATTTTTTATGTTGACATATATTCTAAATAATTGACAGAACTTGAGGATTTTTTTTTTTAATATTAATGTTATCCTATATACGGAAGTACGCAAAAAGATGTCTTAGCTGGAATAAGCCGAACACTTTGACTGCTGTATTGACATTTATGCTTGAGAAAGTTCAGGCCTGGAAGCTCTTGCACAGCAAGTTAAAAGGCCAATACCAGCCTCTGACCCAAAAGGGAACGTTTCAGTTCAGGCTCAGTCAATTGAAAATGCAGGGCAAAATATGCCTTTAGACGACACAGTTTGATTTACAAGATACACAAATATTTTCCATCAAGCTGAGCTAATTCAGGTTTGGTTTTGACTGGGTATGTAGAATAACTATAATTTATTTATGACCTATTAAGCAGATTGTTTCCAGTGTGTAAGAAATCCTAATTAGGACCACGGTTTTTAAAAAAGAAACACAGCTTCTTTTCTGTCCTCTCTTCAAAGGCACAAAAGAGAGGGCTTTCGTTCTTGTTTTTTGTTGGTTTGTTTTGTTTTTCTCCATGCTGTCTATTCAATGTCAAGAGGTTGTACACGTACTGTTGTACACTCATGCCTTTGAAGTCTCCAAAGAATTTCAGAATTCTCGTGAAGAGTTTATTTCTTGAAATACATATTTCCCTCCTGAAATTGTGATTCCTGAGGGACCTGTGATGCCAAACCATCTTTAAGGGCTGTCATCTTACAAGCAAATTTACTGGGTGGATCTGAGCATAGGGCAAATGGCAGTAAATAATGTTTGGGAGTTTAAAGTACGCCCCAGAGCTTCATGAAGAGACAATGCCATGAAGAGAAGGTCTTCCAAACTCATTCCCATTCACCCTCTAGCCTACCAAGTCCTAGCTGCTGCCCCTAAGTGGGGCTTGAAGTGGAGGAACAGAAGGCCATAGACATCTGGGGACACAATGACGTACAGATCAGGATCAGTTTTAGGAGATACCACTGAAAAGTAGGTAGCAGACACGTAGGTAAAAGATAAGGACAATAATACTCGGAAGCACCAGTGTATAAAATTGTTACTATAATGAAGATGATGGTCCTGATACAGTAGAGTGGCCCAAAGCCAGCACAGCTCACTGATGCAGGGTTACTTGGACTTTAATCAATGTAATTATTCCCACACTGCCCACCCGTGAGCAGGAGCGGGTAGCAGAAGGACAGTAAAGATGCTGTGAATTACATAAGGCTTTGCCATTTTTCTAGCATGATCAACAATTACACTTCTTTGATTTCATCCTGAGAGCGGAATGGGCAGCCAGGACTGAGTGATACCAAGGCAAGATCTGGGGCTTTCCCTGTGTCCGGGTCTGTTTGGATCTCTCAAGCTTACAGCACAACGTACTCTCTGATTTAAACTTTTTTTTATGAGCTCATTGCAGAATATAATAAACAAACATGGCAAACAGGGATAATATGCACCCATGAGCCAACTAAAGAATTGGTTGCCTAGACAATGGGGAGAGTGCTCGTCCTTCCTCCTCCATCCCAGGACGGGCAGTCCATATATCCACCAGGAAGCGTGAAAGTCCCAACTTCCCTCTGGTTTGGTCTCAAAGCATCAGTTGGTGTGAAAATGTCCTAAGACGTGATTCGGGCCCATCCGTTTGTGTACAGCCTGGCAGAAGGCGGCACGCGCTACCCTGGTGCTGCTCGCTCGATGCCGATTTTCTTCTTTTACCTCAGTTGAACATTTCTAGCTTAGACTCCTAACAGAAATACATTTGCAAAACAGGTTTGCTTGTAACCCAGGATCTCGTTTTTACTACTTCCCGATCATAAAGTTGCCTTTCTCTGGGACAGGGGAATTAATGAAGGTAAATATATGGTCATACTCTCCTATATGGCCGTGTAATTTATCCTGTGCCGTTAAAGAGAATCAGCAGGTTTTTGAACGCTCTAGATAGCAGGGCAGTGCCCAAGCAACCATTGTGGAAGCCTCTGTTCTTTCAGATAAATTAGTAAAAGTAATGGAGTGGATCCATCTTATTATAGGAAAATGTATTAAGGCAGATTAATGGAGTTAGGCTGAATAACACCATAAAGCTGGGAGACGTTCGGGCTCATGGGCCGCAGGCCCCAGCACGGGGTGCGCCTTTCAGCGGCCAGCGAGGGGGGAAGTGAAGGCGACTGCCGACGCTAAAAGGCTTCCTTACGTGAGGACCAAAGTCTCTCTCCTGTACCTGAGAGGACAAGTTTATTTTTCCGAGGGAAGCTTTCTTGGATATCCTCTGTTTCAAAAGCAAGAAAATAAAATTGACTGTATTTACTGATACATCTTTTTCAGAAGTAAAGGCCTGAAAAGCTTCTTTTTAGTTACTGAGAGTGCAAACAAAAGAATCCTGGGTCAAAGCTCACTCTTTTCATAGTCTTTTATTCCTTCAGCATAGATTTGATTTCTGCATAGACTTGATATTATCTAAACTATTTTGCTTGAATGCCGTCGTGTCGTTCTCTATATGGGTCCCGCCAAAAGAATATTGACTGTTGACTGTTTTCCTCTAAGGCTTTACAGTGTGTTTTCAGAAGTGCCTCTAGGGCTTTTTGTTTCTTCTTGCAACTCAAAAGAAATCTTGCATGTGCATTCTTCCTTTCTTCCTCTTTACATTCATCAAAAATGAACAAAGGGTGATGTGGACAGTGAGTTACAGTCATACATAAACCATACGTCTATCTCAAGTTACCGCTGAAAACTCTACTTTGTTGAGGACGGTATTTATGGAAAGCCTCGTTTGTGTATCAATCCTATGGAAGTCACCAGGGGTACAACAAAGTGGAGGCAACTCTCCGTGGTTTTGGCTCTTCCGTTATCGCAGTCGGCACGCGTACCGGGGGCTGGTAGCGGAGATCTCCAGAAGGTCGGTCACGTAAGCGTATCCCTAATGGATAACAGCGCTGCGGGTCCCTCCGTAAAGATTTGGAAGGTCTTTCTGCAGTGGCAAACAAGTTCCACTAACTTCCCAGGCTTCCAGAAATGCTGATCAGCAGTTCTAGTCTGCAGCACATTTATTACACCCTGACGTGCTGGAGACAGCCTGTTACAAATAGAACTGCCTCGTGCAAAATGCTGTTCCAGTGTTTTATAATAAAGTGCACCAATTAGATGCATTCATTAGGACAAACTGCTTGTCTTTTCTTATATTAGATCTTTTAAAAGGCACGATGCATTTCATAGCTCATTCCGCTCTGTATTATTATTAATTGAACAGAGCACATTACAAAGTTTTAATCCAATAACTGTAAATACATAATGAATAATATTTCCTTGGAGGCTGCCAGGGTTGCAGCAGCCTCCTCTACAGCTTTGCATACGCAGAGTAAGATATATCATCGTGAAGTCCCCTCTTCCCTTGCTGTCGCTTTCTCACAGGTATTGCAGGGACATCGCCGGAGCAAGGAATATTGCACGTGCAGTAAAAGACAAATGTGTCATTTGTTAAAAGGCAAACGAGGAGCCAAGCCTAAAACGCAGCCTTTCAACTTTTTCTTGTTGGAAAGGGTCGCGGGGTGCTTCAGGTTGTCTCACAGATCCCTGGACGCCTAAAGGAAAACCGATGTTTTAATTTTAGCAGCATGAGGATTCCTAAGTGCAGCGTATTATTTATAAAGGGTAAATGGCAAACACTAAATGAAGACAAAAGGAAACATTCTGTTCCTCTCTGGGGGAGCACAACATTATTATACAAGGTTGTGATTGGGCATAGTAAGATGAATTGAGCTGCTGCTCCTACTGACAAGAACATTACTTCTTAGATTCCAACTAATACACGAAGTAGCTGGCACTCCCTGGTTACACTTATGGAAGGGATATGATCTACAGCAAAAGGACCCTAAACTCAATGATCAACATATGGGTTTCTTTATGGAAGGAGGCTCTAGGGCACATTGAAGTGATTCATGTTATTAATGTACATAGTAATATTTTCATATGGAACAAGTAGTTGCAGTAACTTAGGCTTGGACAGTACTCAAGGTGCCTAGCAGAGCTAATTAGCTTGAAGAGAAGCATAGTGCATTAATACAGTCCTAGGACCACTAACGTAGCCCTGTAACTTCCAATTCCAAGCTTTTTTACGGTCAATCAGCATGAAAAATGGTCAGGGAGGGAGATAAGGTCTCTTTGTACATATTCTTCTGCCCATAACTGTTAACTCACTGAAAGTTACAGCAACGTGAGTTATTCTCAGAAATTCAGATTTACGCTCCTAATCGATGAGATACGTTTTTGCAGGATCTGGGACTTTGACACCTATGAATACGTGGTTCCATAGTATTCTTTTCCCAAGACCTGGTCCTGTGACAACTGAAAACACTAGGGGAGAATTTCAAGAGGAGTTTTGCGTGTATTGTCCTTTTGGCCTTAGAATATTCCACAGCTCTGAAAATTCTAACACCTTCCATCAAGCAGGATTAGATTATAGGGAAGTGAAGCAGTAAAATAGGTACCAAATGGTTAAAAATAAGAAAAAGGAAAAACATCCAAGTATAGCAGCTACTGGAAAGCCGCAAACCTTGGATTTCACAACAGATAGTAAATCCTAAATTTGCCATTTGCTTGTTTTGGTGATACCACCAAGTGGTTGGTATTGCTAAGCACTGTTAGGACTCTGTGGATATCGAGGATTATTAAAAGTTTTGTTCTTTAATTCCCATCAGTTCATCATCTTTCTATTAACTGCATGATGACGTGTCTGCAGAAAGGTATAGTAGTATAACACACACCTTGAGGCAGGGACAGTGAAGCTACAGTGCTACACATTTTGTAAGTAAAGTACTTCTTGAAATTTTTGAAAGCACAAATTAGAGCGACATGTGCTTCTACCTGGCAAAGGCAGATCAAATATTTATCCCATTTGATTGAAATGGTTCTAGCCTTTACCTGAGCCAATCAGGAAGATTCATAAATTTCATAGCTGTGAAGATTTCATTGCTGAGGGCATATTCCATAAAATTATTTCTGTTGGTATAACTAGGGCTGGTTAGACCACAGAGTAATTTTTGAAAAGGAGTGACTTGATGCCTGAAGATGAAATTTAGACACCTAAATCCTATCTGCAATCTTAAAATCCAGCTCAACTACCGCCTAATTCTGGAGGCACCCGACCCCCATAGGTGCCTCCTTTTTAATCAAAAGATTCCCCAGGTATCAATAAATTGACTTTGAAGCATATCTAATTAAAACTTGTCTGTAGAAGACCGAGCAGATTTACAGCATGTGGCTACAGGATGTTAACTTTATAAAGATGTCTTATCCAAGACTGACCTTCACCACATATGCAGCAGTAGTAACTATTTTCATTTAAGGACATAAGGAAGAGCCAGAACATCAACTCTGCTGTATGTGTTTCCACACATTTGTGCAGGCGTGCTCCTAAAAAAAAGTAGCGACTAAAAAAATAGCCTCAGGATGTGTGAGCACCAGCTTCAGCTCAGTCCTGGGCTTAATCTAGAAAAATTGAGCAGACCTCTTCCTTCAGCTATGTTTTGTAAGAAAACTATACCCCGTATCTTAAGAAGAAAAGTCAAGCCCCTCCTTCTCTCCAATAGTTTTCCGGGAGCATCCTCTCTCAGTAACCCAGAATGGACATGTGAGTCTTAAGGAGAGAGTAAGAAATGATATAACTTTTTCCAGGAGCACTTTCTGTTAGAAAACTGATGGTAAAACAACCAGTCTGAATTTAAAACAATCTCCAGACCTTCCATTTATAACCTTGATGCACAGAGAAGTTTCAGTATTATGTCGTAGCGGCAGATACTAAAAAATGAGGCATCTGACATTATGGACCTTAGGCCTGCTCTTCAGCAGGTCAAACCCACGGGTTTTCTCCTAATGGGAAAAAGAAATGAGTGCTTATGCTGGGTGCTTAATAATTCAACTTTCACCATCTGCTCTAATTTTAAATGAACAAAATGAAATGTTTGAATGCAGAACTCTCAAATAGGGAAAGCAAGAGCTAAAGCCCGATTGCTGTATTCGGGTAACAATTTATTCCTAAGCTAGAAATTAACTCTTGATCCACCCACCTCCAGAGTCACCTCTCAGCCCAATTACATGTCACTGAAACTATCCTAGGGGCTTTGGGTTGTTGTTTTTGTTGTGGTTGGTTGTTTTATTCACTAATATGCAGTAAAAAATACATTAAAATGTATTTAAAAAAATCTTTAAAATGGAAACAATGTCTTACAGTGGACCTCGTCTATTTTAAACACAATATGATTCAAATGTCACATTACAGTAAAAAATTATGCCATACCTCAGTTGTTTTTAAAATATTTAAATATTTTTTAAAAATCTAAAATAAAATTGTAATACTGAAAGTCTTCAACAGACAGTCTTACGTATAAGACCGACTAAAAGAATCTGAACTTTTTAGGTGGTGATTTTTTTAACTTCAAAAATCTTTTTTTTTCTTTTTTTCTCTGAAACTTTTTATAAATGCTTTCAGGTCCTTTAATAAAAAGGGTTTATTACAATCCAGGTGGCATTTATTTCACAGTGCGAAGGTGAAGGTATGTGGATTTCCAACTCAGTGTAACATACTCTTCTCCCTCTGGTTTTCGCAGTGAATTGAACACTTAACTCCCTTCAGCAGTTTTGGAAATTTCAATTTGTAGCAATTATGATGAGAAGCCATTACTTGATAGAAAGAAAGAAGAGTTAGTTAAGTTGAAGAAATGTATCTCGATTCCTTTTAAAATAATGAGCACACACAAATAAAAGGGGACTTCTTGCCAGAATTCTACAACCCCCTTTTTCAATTTGCATATTAAATTGTACATCTACCAGTTTCTGTTAATTCAGCAAAATAAGAACTTCTTCTAAAAGTAATTGCATTATTAGTCTACCTTGGCAGTAATGATCCTAAGGTGAAGGTGGCAAGTAATCGTATTTCTAACTGTGTCGTCTTTTTAATAATTAGCTGTAAAATTACGTTGTGCCTTTTCTGCTCTTGAGAACTTTCCTCTCATCTTCTGCACTGAGCCGTGTTTGAACTCCCAAGGCAGATTGTGCGAAAAAAGGCAGATCTCTCAAGATTCTTTTGGTTAATACTCTTTCAGCATGTCTGAAGCCAGGCTTCTCACATCCTTTTCTTGTATAAATTGCTTTATGAGGCATTATTTTCATTTCCATTAAACTTTTCCATATTATTTCGTCTGCTTTAAGCAATATGAAAATATAAAGAATACCCTTATTTATAATTATGAGAACAGGGATGCTGGAAAGGCAATAACAAAACCTTGACCAACCGAACAAGGACCAAGTTGTATAGCTCTCACCAGGATACTTTTGAAAATCTTAACAAACATTGATAGTTGGTATATCTCTTTATAGAAGTTTTATCTTGCTTTTGCTTTCAGATTTCTTTTGGCATTTACCTAGGTCAAATTGTATTCATATATGTTAATTTTTATTAATAGTAAAATATTCCCTGTTACCCCTTACTGCCTAGAAAAGGAAAAGAGAAGTCTATGGGCCATCTCTGTCGATGAAAAAAATAAGTTATCACATGTGTGAATTTAAAGGAAATGTTTTCTAGCAAATCCTAGAAACGCGGCGCCTACGATAATCTCTCAAAAGACTGTCAACTGTTGTTTATTGCATATATTGACCAAAGGCTAGAAAAAGCAGTCCTATATCACAGATTTTTTATGTTCAAACAGAAATAAAATGTACCCTTTGCATGTTCTTTTTTCATCAGCTAGAAGGATGCTGAACTCATGTGTAAATGTAGAGCCCAGAAAAGGGAAAAAAAAACCAACAGGATAATTGTAGAGGCTGTTCCAGTGAATACAGTGAGGCAGTGAAAATTAATTCCTTTTCATCCTGACGACTTCCTTTCTTACTGTACATAGTTACATTTTATGAGTCACTTCACTCTATGTAAAGACAAGTCTTGCCACTGTAATTTAGAATATAAACTCTCTTTTTTTTTTTTTTTTTGGTAGTATTTTAAAACAAAACAAAAACAAAGGTAGCGAGATCGGTGCCAGCAGTATAGTATTATTTGTGTCTTCCCACCTGTTGTTAACATCATTTATTTATTGCAGGTCATGGCGGCATTAAGCTGTAATTACTTGCTTTGTTTAGACAAGTCATTCCATTTAGAACTACAGCAATTAGAGATTTTTAAAGAGGAAATTTAATTGCATCGTTTATAACTTTTCTACTTTCAGTTCCAGAAATGTCACACTCCTGGCTGCATTTTTTACCTGATGTGTATTTTATTTACTACATGTCAGGATGACATAATTCCTTTTTACGCCAAATGCTGCTTAAAACCCTGCTCCGCACTACAGAGTCTTCTTTCACATTTTGAATGTTTACAAATATTGAGTTCAGGGAATAATATCTTTGAAATGTGAGACTGGAAATATTTTCTGTGTACATGCCCAAGCTATCCAGTGCGAGACAGAAAGCAACATAATTAAGTTTTCTGTGCTTGTAGTCTTGATTTGTCTTTTCCTAGAGAAACTGAAGCAATGCATTCTGCTTTTACTGTCTTAGGGAATATTGGCCTGAAGGACTGCGTTGAAATTTGAGGGGCACAGTGAAGTGGACAGATGAAAAGAGTTGTCAAAAAGGAAATGGAAGCTCACTTCTAAAATCAAAACCAATATTTGAGAGGTAACTCAAATTGATTACCTGTTCTTCAAGAAGCGGTATGGTGGAGGGTTTGTCATCTAAGCAGTCCAAAATGAACAGCAAGGATCAGCAGTACTGTGCATTGCTAAGAGTACTTACTCGACCTTGCCTAGCTACGAGAATAATTTAATATGATCGGTCATTTTTTTTGCCACAACACCCATAAGTTAAGAGTTTGCAAATGTTATCCTGGCACTGCCAGAAACAGATTTGCATCGACCTCAATATGTCACCGGAAAGGTTTTCTGGAGATTCCTTTGTTTTCCATATGGCATCTTAGTGTATTGGAAAGACAATCGTTCTGTTCTTTCTTGAGTCAAGCAAAGCACTCTTTTTTTACGGTAACAAACTATTTATTTAATGTCACATAACTTTACAAAGGAGTGTTTACTCTGCACCACATAGTCCAGTGAAACAATCTTTCAGTTTGAGGAGTGGTGGCTAGATTGAAAAGCTGAATTAGACAAGATCAAATTTATTCTGTCGCATAAAGTAGATGCTAATTGCATTTATTCAGTCTGTTCATTAAAACACTGGAGTATCCTGGAATTACGAATTAATATGGCTGAGTCCAAAGGCTGTAGTAATATATATATGGCTGTATTTATGTGTGCCTTGGAGCATACCAGTGGTTTTTGTAGTTGTGCTCTGTGGTGTGACTCTAGGGAAATGTGACAAAAATGAAGATTACCCCACTCTAGATTATGTAGAGTTTACATATTTCACAGTTTTTAAGCTCAAACACCAAACAGATTGGTTACATTTTCTCTAGTGGAATTCTGCTGTGTTGTGCACTGAGAACCTGTAGCAAGTGGATCAGGATGACCGTCATGGGTATCTCTCTCTAAAAAAAAGAAAAAAAAGAAGAAAGAAGAGTTCCCAAGTAGCACATTAGAAGTCCCTCCTTCTCTAATCTCTATTCTACCTCTCTTTGCAGACTTTTTATGACGAAGAGCTTGAGGTTTCACTTGTGTGGAGAGAAGGCACCGCATCTGCTCAGCTTCTGATGAAGTTCCGTATCTCTCCCCCTTCTGCTCCCAACTTTGACTGAGACCCAGGCAGTCATTAACTGCTCGGTGTCATCATGCTGCCGTGTTTGCTAATGCAGAGTTGGTTTTACCACTAAGACAAGCCAGTGGTCTGTGGTGGCATCTGCAAGCAGGGACACGTTTCACAGCTGCCAACAGCGTACCCAGGGTAAGACAGCTGCTGTTTCCTGGGCTGCAAGAGTTAAAACTGGTACCTGCTTACTCTTGATTGGAAGGAGTTCGCTGGATAAATGGAAGGGAGGAGTAGTAGCAAATGTTCAGTTAAGGGAGAATTGTCAGTGGGAACAACAGTAGAGAAATTTTAAATTCCTAAACTGTTCATTACAGTACTTCAGCTTTTATTTGCGCTCTTGAAATATCAAAATCTCAATCTGATATCCTAAAACCAAAACATTTTTCCTAATGTTGTTTTGTTTACGAAACAATGCTTGAGGAAAAAAAGATAAAGTTGTTCTAAGTCATACGTATTCATATCATACGTATTCATCTTACATATTTATATTTTACCCAAATACTGTTTTATTTGCAAAAGAAAGTATCCTCTAGTTCAATCCTAACCGTTTTCACAGATTTAGATACTCTTGTACACTATGGTTTTCTGTGTGCTAGACAATGGTGAAGAATTTCCTCCTGATCATCTGCTGGGTGGTGTAAATCAAAAATATCTTTCATGTAGTAAAAAGCATTACTCTATTTTATATGACATCTGAGTTAGATTTGCAGAGCGCGAGTTTTATAGTGACAGTTTGAGAAATGATTAGCAGTATGTCTTTGGGAGAAGCCAGTCTTGATACTATTTTTGAACTGAATTTGAAACTGTTAAATTTATGTTATTTTTCTATTTTTTTTGTTTTGTTTTGCAGCCTAGTTCATTGAAAAATCTGTTAAAAATTAGAAGGAGACTTCCAGCATTTGAAAATGATGCAATAATACTGAAGTTTATTCAAAACCAAGATGTCCTGTGTCAATAAGCAACAGGTAAATTGCAAAAGTATCAGAAGTTCTTGCATATTTCTATTGAAATGAAACTAGCAAACACCAAGCAGTCTGCAGGTAATACAAACTGTATTTTTCCAAGTATTGTTCTCGCCTGTCAGCTTCGAAACCCCTCTTACTGTTGACTCCAGATTTCTTTGTTGCAATATTTATAAACTTGCTCTCATGTATCTTTTAAGGAACTGTGAATTAGCCAAATAATGAAGCTGAAACTATAATCTGTTTGATAGCTGTTTGAATAGAAAATCAAAAACTTGCTGTTATCCAGTGGCACGCTGGAGACTGCCTTCTTTTACCAAAAGGTACTCGTTTTATGACTTGTAAAGATAAAGACTAATTAAATGTTACACAGCCTTTCAGTGATTCAAAAGCTCCACTAATGAGTAATACCATCCTCTTAAAATAGTTGTAAGGCAAACAAGGTTGAGGAATGGAGGGAGCCTGTGGGAGCAGAGCAAGCGCCCCGAGTGCCACCAAAGCGCCTGGCAGCTCCATTTGCCGTCGCACCCCGTCGCAGGCGGTGTGACCATGAGTGGAGCTCCCGGTGAACCCACCTACTGCTAACTCTGCAGATGTATTTGGGTGGATAAACCTTTGGGTCTTCTGGTAGGTGCTTTGGCTGTGAGCAGATGGCATGTGTCAGACCACTCTTCCTGGTGGATTTTGAGTTCCAGGCTCACAACGTACCGAGGCTGCTGTGGGGCAAAGTGGAAAGGAAAGCTACAGATCACACTGGGTGTCTTCTCTTCCTGCCTGGCTGAACGTGCTGTGCAGCCATTTTGCCAGAAGCTACTTTCCATTTCCTTCTGTTTTTTCACAGAAAGACAAGATTCCAGGCAGAGCAGGTTGTATGTAGACACACAGAGGCACAAACATGTATGAGTTTGTATATAGATGTCTACATATGTCCGTGTATATGTAATACGTACTCATGTACGCACATTTTATATGCCTGTATATACACAGATGTTTTCCAGTGGTAGGAAGCACTAGAGTACTGCGTCCAGTTTTGGAGTTGGAATGGGTCCAGAGAAGGGCCACAAATGAACCTGTGAATCTATGGCCACCTCTGGAGTTATTTAAAAGACATGTGGACGTGGTGCTTAGCGACATGGTTTACTGGTGGGCTTGGCAGTGCTGGATTACTGGTTGGACTTGATGATCTTAAAGCTCTTTTCTAACCTAAACAGTTCTGTGATTCTATGTGACTTCCTTGTGTGCTCCCCTGATGCTCAGTTTGAGTCCCTTGGGACTGTAATGATTTAGAAAAGCTGTGTTTTGAATAGTTTTGTCAGCATTGTCTGGAGTGGAGCCCTGAGTAGAAGAGCACTTAACCCTCTTCTCTATTCAGGTTGGTGAGGGGGGGAACTAGAGGACAGGTTGCCCTGACTGCCCCTGCCCTGTCTGGCTTTTCAAGTGTGAGGGAAAAAATGCAGCTTGAGAGGGGTTCAGCGGCTCATTTGTGGAGACATAATTGATAAAAGCAGGGATTAGCCAGTCCCACCCATGGTGATGTTATAAGGGCACAAGTTTGACTGCAGACAAAGTTTATCCACCTATTTGTGGTTGATCTCTCTTAGAACTCCAAGTGATTGCAATACAGGTAGGAAAGGCTGTGTGTTTTCTTTAATTTTATATTTTGGCAAGTAAGTGCAGTCAAGGTCATTCAAGCTCAGTGCTGAGTTTCTTTAAATAGAAGCGAATGAAGGGTTAATATCTCATCCTGGGAGTTTGGAATGACATTTGAGCATGAAGAGCAAGACTCATATTTAAATGTGAACCTTTTCAAATTATATTTTCTGTGAACTGGTGCCGACTCGATTACAGAAACAGCTTTTGTACTGATCTGGTTAGTAAACTGCCTGTGTGTTTTGAATCTAATATAAATGCTTAAATTTAGTGACATGTATATATTGTATATATTCATTTGCTTTGAGTATTGGTGATTCTGTCGTTCTTAAACAAGCTGTTCTGGGTAAGGAAGGAAAAATGACCTCTACTTAAGAACTCCTTAGAAGGGTTACACACAGAAGCAATATGCATAACAGAAGTCATTTTTTTATGTATATTACAACTCCTAAAGGATCTTACTGGTGGGCCCTACAAGGCGCTAAACTTTATTTAGACTCTCCCCCTTATATCTCTAGATATTAGGGAATAGCCTAACTGGTAATGAGATCACAGTCACCATAAAAATTCTGCCATTTATTCTCCTATGTGAGAGATCAGTGATTCTGTGACTCACTGATTCCCAATTTGCTAAGTTGTATATACGTCCAGAGTATAGAAATTATTAACAGTATTTGAGCTTCCAAAACCCTGGGTCCTGAAAATTTTCTGTTTCACTCTTTGGAGCTGGGAGGAATCAGTGGGAATTTTCATCAGGAGAATTGTGTATGGTTATATCTCACATAGGAGTTCCCTGAACAGTGAATTATTTTTCCTGAAAACACTAACTACTGAAAAACTGTGATATGAGCTGAGGGTGGTCTTTGGGTAATCGTTGCATAGATAGGATAGAAAGAGGTGCGTACATCCTACAGACATCCTGTGTTCCTCATTTCAGCATTCCATTGCATAGATTGTACCAGTAAATGGGTAGAGAAATAGCTTTCCTTGAACTTTGTCAGCTAAATGCAAATATGGCACAAACCCTTTTCTCCACAGAGCTAGGTTCATATTTATGTGAACTGCTTAACTCCAATTTCCTTGTTCAGTATTTCTTTGCCAGAAATAAAGTGGATTCCATCAACAAGCTTGAGATATAAATCTTGAATGACTGAGACCTTTGGGAACTGGTTGGAATAATAGATTGAATGTCATCTGCCTATGCAAAGTTGACAGAATCTGTCAATCTTTGGGAAAGCTTTGATGTGTGTGTGTTTCTATACCTGTGTGTCTAAGGTGACTGTACTGTGAGAGTCCTTAGCTTAAGTGACAGCACATTTGGATCGTTTTTCTGGCCCCTCATCCTTACGGTGGCGCTGAACAGATTTCAAGGCAACTGAGGGAACGGTCACATGTTCGTTTTGGAAAGAGCTGGAATAGTTTAAATACCTTAAGAGCTGCTACTCCCATGCGGAAAGTGTTTGCTTCCATAAAAGAGTCACCTGGGTGCGCATCTTCATGCTCTGCAATGCCCAAATCTGCATTTTGGCTTAGCCGCGGTGTACAGATACTGCTACGTGAGTATGCCTGTTGTAAGCTGAGCACACCGAATGGCATCTGGCGGAAACCACCGTAGAGCTTGTCCAGGTACTGCCAAACCACTGGTTTCACTCTGGGGACTGCCGGCAGCCCTCCCGCTCTTCTCTGCCCTTCTGCTCTTACGACCTGAAGGTAGAAATGTACTTTGCCAAAGGCGCCCTTGGTTTTTTGTCCTGTTAGGGGAGCACAGAAGCCAATTTGGTCCTACTCATCAAAACACGATGATCCCACTTTGCAGCCCATAGCGTGAGAGACAGAGCAGGGATCTGGCAGCCTCCCAGAGCTGAGCGTAAAGGGAGCAGAGAAGGAAGAGGGCGAGCGACTTCCCCACTCTCTGTTTTGGCAGGGGCTTACTTGATAAAAACACTTTGTTGCCTCCTTGCCTTGTAACTGTATGCCCTCTCTCTTTAATCCCCCTACCTGAGCCAGCTGGCTTCCCTCATCCCCGATTTTCTGACTATTCCCTGTTTGAACTCATCTCATAATGGATTATATTATGTTCAAATGGTGGATAGTTCGAGGCAGCCGAAAAGGAGGTGGGTGTTTGTAACCGCTTCCGTAGGTTGCGTTCAGGGACAGCCTGCGGAAGGCTTCCGTGGAGCCACTGCCAGGGTTTTTTGGAGAACTGGTGACAGAGCTCCCTCCTTTCAAAGGAGAACAGTTGTAGAGGAACTTTCTCATTCCCCAAATATAAATAAGACTTAAGTAATGCAAACAAATAGATAATATATTATTAATGTTACCTTTTTCTCCAAGTTTATTTTGCTGTTAAATTTCCCTGTAATTGGACCCCCTTAGTATCTTGCAGTCGATCACTCTCAAGTGAATTACTTCATTCATTGCAACTTCTAACAATGAATTTCTTGCACAAAGGAGTTGGCGAATGTATTATCTTTTCAGTATTATGTTATTTAGCTTTACGAATAAGTTGAAAGGTATAATGATCATCTTTGGCACCCTGAAAGAGAACAAGAGTTCTGGGAGAAAGAAATAGAAAAGTTAAATGAATTTTTTTGCATTGCTAACAATTAATAATATTTTAATCAAATCCTCACATGCACCAGTATCCTTAAACTTCAGGCTTGCAGCTGTTTTTTTCTGGTAGTTATCATTCTAGAGCACATAAAATTATTATTATACTGTAGTTTAATATCTGAATATTACCACAAGCACTGGAAGCTTGTGCATTCTAGAGGAAAATCCTGATGCATTTATTGTTTTCAGTTCAACAACTTACACTGTGTCTCAGCTGGTGGATTGTTTCCCGCATCTGGTAGAGAGCAAACCTAGACAGAACTCCGTAAACTTTGATCACTTCTTTCATTGCACAGTTGACTTTTTTAGTTTAAATTGCAGATGAGATTGATTTGAACGAACCTGAACAAAATTTGCAATGAAGTAAACGATGGTCTTCTGTCTCTTCAGCTTCAAAGCTCATCTGTGAAAAGCGGGCAGGTGGAAAAGGCCTGCTCTTCTGGAATTAGTCCATTTCATTGAAGTGGTTGGGTCTAAACGGTCCCACGGGAATGTGCCAAGATCTTGGTCTCCCAGAGGATGTGTTAGCTCTGAGTCTATGTAAGGCACATACTAGAACAGAAAGCAAACCAATATATTGTGGTGTGGTTTCCAAAAAGGTTTACGTTTATGTTTACATTTTCATTCTGAGTGTACATTTTAAAATGAATTAAGAATACCAGAGTTTTCCAAGCATTTTGGTTGGCTTTAGTGGTCTAAATTCTCTATACTCAGGAGTAAATACTGTACCTAAATTTGCTTTTCATTTAGCTCAGAAAATACATTACCAGTTGCTTTCTGACCGCCTGTTTTTAGTGCTTAGTATCTAACTTGCTAAAGACAGTGGTAAAGCTCTGCCTGAATTTGCTGAACCCTTCAGTGTTCTTAGACTGTGCGGAAACAATGAGGTCAATTAAGAAAAAGATATTTTTTGCACAGCCTTTTAACCATCTTAAGAAATAGTGGAGGAAAATAATCAGTTTCTAAATTGTAAATTTGAAACAAGATTCATAACTTGAATTCCACTAGTTCTCAGTTACGCAAAGCATCTAAAAATGTAAAGCTAAGGGTTAAAGGAGTAACTTAACACTACAAAACGTCGTACCTGGAGGATATCAAACATCTGAAAAACAGCTATTAGATAAATCAGAGAACTGACTGTTCTCTAACCTAGTCTGCTGGTATTCTCAAAGGAGATAATCATTATGTAATTATTTTCTTGAGACAGACAGCATCGTCAACCACTTTTTTATAAATTTTATGACATGCTAATTTCCCATCTGTCCCGAGCAATATAGACTCTATGCTTTAGTTGGTTCACCATAACTTAACAGCGGAGTGGCAAGAAGTAAATGTCTGTTCGGTCCCTCTGAAGGTTTGGGGAGAGGTGAAAACGTTCATGTGGTTCCTACTGGAGGGAGCATTCCCTCTCTAACAGGTCTCTGGCATCCGCTATCGATGCCTTCACGTTGACAGTCATCAACAGAAAACACTTTTTTGGTGTGGAAATGCAGCCCCAGACGCTTCCAGGATTTGTAATACTTACCCACAGCAACTTCAGCAGGTGCAAACAGATGGCTGACATTTCTGTTAGGCCATAAAATGCAGAATCCTACTGTCCTGCTACGCCTAACTGGAATCAATTAAGTACAAAGCAGGATAGCAGGCTATGAATCACAAGTCATTTGTTTCCTGTAAATTGCATAGTTTGTTGGTTGGGTTTTTTTTTCGTTTGTTTTTTAATACTTCATTTCATGGAAGCCTCAGGGATGGCAGGAAAAAGCAGTGGATGAGGGAGGTAAGTTCATTCTTGAAGCAGTTTGAACTGAAGTTGGAAAGCGAGCTTCCCTGTGAAAATCTCTGAGAGTGAAGGTAGTTTTGGAAGCTGTTGGTGTCATGTTGCTTCTTGTATAACCTCCTGAACTCCCTTCTAAAATGCGCAAGATCTTATGCTGTGCTTTTATGGCTAAAGCAGAACCGAACCAAATAGCGACAACTTTTCCTGAAATTCTTTTTCTGAGCTTGATCGTTTCACCACTGCTCTAAGAGTAGTTGTATCAGGACAACTAATGGATGCAGAAAGCTGCAGCACAAGTAGCTTCAAGGGACGTTTAAGAGCTTTTTAGCTCGCTTTGGGAATTCAGAGTCTAATATTTAGATATAACGAAATTGCTATAAACAGAAGCAACTGAGTGGAAAAAGGACAGAGGGCAGAAAAAACTTTGAATGTGAAATGCAAAATTAAAACAAAGAGGGAAAGATTATTAAGCAGCTAAAAACCCACTGTTTTTTCTGCCTACTTCTGATTTGTATAGTGAAATGTAAGAAGAGGGTGTAAATATGATAATAGAAATTTCATTTCGCATCATGCTCCTGTTTTATGTCTTCGGTTTTCTCTGAGTCAATCACAGCCCTTTGCTAATTACTGCCACAAAGCTGAATAAATGACAAAGGGAAATAAGCAACATTTGTATATAGGGTGAGCGTAGTGACATTATCTTGAAAGAATAAGTTGATGTGACAATGTTTTAAATATGAGCTGGCAACTGCTAGTGAGCTTGCACTGCCTGGTTTTAACCTTTAATTTGGGACTATGCTGTGAATAAAGATTAACTTTCTTAACTTAATGGTTATTTTTCAGTGCCTTCAAATGAGAGTTGTCATCATTAATGTTCTGAAATGTTGTCCAGTTTCCCAGTGCTTTGTGTAGGCTCCTGTTTCACTCTGGTTCCTGTTTCCACTGTCACCTGGTTCACTCTTCCAGTGTGGAAGGGTGGGGGACCAGTTGGAGGTCTTTTCTCGTGTTACCTGAGCAAGGAGGATTTCATAGTCTAGAAGAATCAGAGTAAAACAAAAATTCAGGTATAATTTCACAGCTAATCCGTATTCAACAGATAATATTCACAGCTAATTCATATTCAAAGACTTGTACACTATTCACAGACCTTTTAGAGAGCCTTGAGCTACCGTGGGCTCTGGCCTCTATTCGTTAACCTCCAAAATAGAAGAAAAGTACATTGAATCCAGAGGAAGTGATCTAATCCATGAAAGTTGTTGCTGAGCAGAAACATTCAGATCTATATTTGCAAAATGTCCTGAAAAGGAAAGAAATTCTAGGAAGCGTTCTCCTTTGGTTTCTCCACTGCAGCCCTCCCCGTGCCTTGAACCTCTGGATTTATGGAGCTTGGGGAGTGTATCTGTGATGTGAAAAACACGAGTTTAGCGGCTGAATGAATCTTTGAATCCTAAAAGAGCAGCTCAGCCCCATAAGATGTAACAGTTCAGAGCTCTTTAGTTCACTCAGTATCCCTTTAAAAATTCTACATCAACTTCTCTGCAGACTTCGCCATTCACTGGCACAGGGTAGAGAAGCCTGATCTGCCACCCACCCACTTATTCATTCACCTATTATAATTTTCAGTTCAGTTATTAAATTTCATTGTTTTTCTCTAACTGCCGTGACTATCCAAGTGAGGAATGTTTTAAAATATTATATTCAGGAAAGAAAACACTAAAAATTTGTAAATTACAGATTCATCCAAATTATCTTTTTGTTTTGAGCCAAACTGAAAAATCAGTTACTTGCACAACCGAAATGCGTTGTCTTTACCATGATTTCCTTTCAAAACAAGTAAAATATGAGAAATGCAAGAGAATCTCTGTAAGCATCTAGTTCAAATCAGTATTCACAGAGAAAAAAAAAATGTTGTGTGGTGTGTGTGAATTGATGTCAGCTAAAACCAAGGAAATCTTTACATACTCCCAAGTAAAGACACCACATATGGTTTCAGTATATAGCTTCTATGCTGTTAAAAAAAAAAAATGCAACTTTTCCCTATCTTTTTTTTTGGAGGAGTAAGCTGTTGAAGTTACATTTGTCAAAGCTAAATCCTGTGTTGGAAGCACACAATGAAAACAAAATGAACTACAAGAAATGTGTATAGAGACTGATAGTCTGCCTCTCATGAATACTTTTAAATATATATTTCCATTTATTTTTTCCAAAGTTAGAAAGAGGAATAAAATAAAACAATTAATTTCTTGGTGCTAGGTGGGCAGCTTTTGCAATGGAATTTGGAAGTAATTTATGTGATGGAACTGGCAAGATACACACCTGAGATGAGATGGAGACGCTAGGGAGCTTTGAAGGAAAGTTATATAAATGTGAAGGAAGGATGAAAGAGGGGGAAAAGGAAATGAAGATAAAAAGATTCTAAATACCTGAGGGCAAGGTAAAAGGCAAGGCCTCAAATTCATTGCTGTGTACTCCATTAGCAACAAAGGACTCAAGTAATGTGATCAGAGTGAGTTTTCTTTTCTAAAACCAAAAGAAAATATCAATGTAAATTTGTTTTCTGGCAGAGAAATCGTGCTCATAGGAGAGAGGTTCTTTTTCATCACTCATTTTTGAATGCCAGTGTTCAAACAGGTAGGAAATATGATAGGACAGGGTGTCTTATTTGTGAGGCCCTCTAGGGAAGAACCATATTCTGCAGAGAAAATGGCACCTGATGGAGCTAACATTTAACTCTCTAAAAACTGACTGTGGGATACTCGTGGAGAGTATCCACAGAGTGTCCCCAGGGGCGTGTCTTTTTTTCTATCTGGGTTTCTGCCTTCAGGTTTTTTGCTGCTGTTATTGATGTGCAATCTCAGCTTGCTTCTTTGCTATGTTAAGGTTTCTGGCATTGTTACACCACCTTCCTTGGGTATTTGCTGCACCTTCTACTGGCAACAGAGTGAACAGAAATTATCATGCTGACAGTAATTACCTGAGAATCAGTACCTCATTGGAGATAGCAGAGAATGTATTTCTAGAAAATTTTTCAATGAGAGTGATTTTGAAAGCTCTGACTTGGCTATTGGATTTAAATGCTGAAAAAGAGTAGCTGGGACATCTGAATGTTTCGGAAGGTGAGAAAGCCATTGTTGATAGAAGGCTGGCTGGAGCTGCTGAGCAGCAGCCTGTTGGGTACAGCAGAATGGAGGGGATTGGTTAAGGGTCATTTTACCGCTTTGTCAGAGCACTCACTGTGCTCTAGAGACACTGACAGAATCAGAAACCTCCCAGAGCAAGTCTTTGCTACAAATGAGCACATAATAAGCTACTGTCTGTGAGACATGTTGAAATTCTGACGAAAGAGCAAGGATGTGGTTATTTATACCCTAATCTCACAAGAGGAGATATTTATGAATGATTACTAACTCCAGTACTCTCATTCTCACAAAAGGCTTCACATTTGTCCTGAGTTGCCACCAAGTAGAGATGAATAAAATTGAAGAATTAAAGAACGCCGTGTCCTTTCAGAGAGAGAGAAAGGAAGTAAAGCTGAAAGTACAATTGGATTGGCCACTGGTTGTACATTACCCATCGTTCGTGAGAATGGAAGTGGCCCTCTGGGGCATCTTGGTTCTTCAGAAAAGGGTCAGCTTCCCTATGTGCTAGATTTTTATCCAAGTACTCCTTTGATTTAGATTACTAAATGCTTGAGACTTAAAGTCCCCAAAATCAAGTTGCAGAAACTCTGATGTTAAATCTACTGAAAGAACATTTCTAACGTGAATACCAGATTTCGGTTCTGTCAATACTGAAGGAAAAGTGAGATCTAAATGCTGCTCGTGAGATTAATACGAAAACTCTGAGGTGTCAGCAGATGCATTAGGGAGAAAGAAAAGAGCTAAAAAGAAGGAAGAAGCTTAGTCTGGATATTGGAGATGATTGAATATGGAAGGAAAGCAGGACTGAAGGCTAAATCTAAGGAAGTTTAACAATCCAAAACTTCACGAGGCACAAATGAGTACAGCAGATGGGCTGAGTAGAGGAGAAATTAGAAGACAACAACAGAGACTGGAAGAAGATGTTTGATGTCACTGACAGCAAAAAAAAAGGCTGAGATCCTGACATATAGAAAAGTGAGTGCCAGACAGATGAAAGAATTCAGTGAAGCTCATATGAAAATAAAAAACTGTTAAAAGGTATTTGTTCAAAATATGAGAACTATCTTCACTACAACTCAACCATCTCCACTCAAAATGAAAAGGGAAAAGCATAGCAAAGCAGCAGGTCTGACTAATGTACTAGTAACATTTCCTGAGTGGGTGAAGAGGTTGTTTCTGGCCCTATTGAAACTTGTCAGTGGACACTTGATTTTTGGGTACTGTCCACAAAAGAATTATTTTACTTGACACGTTCAGCTGAACAGTATAAACCTATGATTTTTCCTCTTCTAGGAAATCTTACTGCATTGCACAGTATAAAATTATGGAAGAAATACTACTTTAAGAATTAACAAAGTGTCAAAACATTAGTAAGAACTCGAGATCGTGTACATTCAGTATAGCTTTTATCACACTAGTGAAAAAGGCAGTGAGGAGAATAACATGTACTGTGAATGCAGAATTTCTGGCTTCTTACATGTTCATTTTTTTCCCCTTTTCATGCATGTTCGTAATGATTAACTCCTCCTAAATCTACTCTAATGCTTCACACTTCTCACATGGCCATTAGGCTTGCAGGCTGTAATTACCATGATGTTTAGTCCCATTTCTGAACACAGGCAGTACCGCTGTGGTTCTTCAGTGGCTGGTAGATTTGCTTAAAATCCTCATCACTGGGCCTGCATCCCCTACACAGCAGTTCTCTCAGAATTGTTGGCTTGAGATTTTCCCATTCCTCTACCTCAGTGCATTCGACTACTTATTATTCTTTTTATCCTGGCAATTTCCATTTCCATAACTTGGTTCCCACTGTCTCTTGTGTTCTCATCCCTAGCTCAGTTGTCCACACCGAGGTAACATATTCATTAATTTCAAGAGCGCACAAACATCTCTGCAGAGATATTGAAGGTCCAATTTTCTGTGTTATCCCTCTTTGCTTCTGACAGCCTTTCATACCATTAACCTACAGTAAATTCTGTACCATCACTTCATTCTTTCCTTTTTTGGCCAGGTGCTTACTTCCCAACACTTCCCCTTCACTGTTACTTGTCCTCCAAGGTGTCTCTCTAACTCTGTTACTTCCAGCCTGACACATTTCAACATGACCTCTGTTTCTTCATTTTGCTCCCTAGGTACCTGGAATTTCTGTACAAACATTACTCACTTGCTTGTATTGTGATGTTTTTTCTCTCGCTGTTTCATTAAGAATATGTTTTCTGGCTTTCAGTGATGACATCCACACCGTTTTCTGTGGCAGAGGGAAAGAACAGGAATCTAATAGGGAAGCACACAGTTTTGCTAGGCAGCTTTGGCCAGTCTTCTGTCAGTGTCAACAACAGCCTCCAGTTTCTCTAGCCCACAGTTACGTTGCAAGTTGAATCCACGTGATTTCTGCTGTCAGAGTCCTCAGAGACGGTCATCTGACTTTCTAGATGATTTCTGCCATGACATTTTAAAAGATTTTTTTTCCCCTTCAATGTGAGAATTATCTAATGGTTTCTGTTAGTGCTCATTTTCAAATTATGGACTATATTTTGAGTCAATCTGTGTCACAGTATGTTTGTTTGATAGGAAGTAATGCTTTGCACTTTGGTAGCATCTTCTGCTTGAGCAAATCTACTTGCTTTACAAATATTAATTAAGCTTCCCAGTGCTCTTTCTGATAGCAAAATGTAATTATTTCAGTTAGCTCACGGGTTGAAGCCAGCACGTAAGAGAAGCCACAGAAAAGCTGCCTCTAAAACTCAGTCCTCTGATTAAGCTGCGAGAAATTACTTGCTCTCTGGTTTAACTTGGCATAGCTGGGTTAATGTCCCTCCAGTTGACATCGGTGTCAGTGCTTGGGTTACCTGCTCAGGGGAATTTCATATTAAAGGATTTATGAGTAAATTATTCCTGTAGGGTTTGTTAAGCTTTCTCTTAAGATCAGATTTATTCACCATCCATATCCGAGCACTACTGTCTTTATGAGATGGTTTTGTCCTCACTCCTAGGAAACAGTACCAGAACCTGGAGGTTTCCGAGGACTCTGGATGTACAGATTTGAGCTATAAAAATATACAGGAAAAATGAGGGCCAGCGATAGTTCTTTCTATTAAGCTCAATCTTTATCTCACTGTTAAAACTATAATCGAGAAAAAAATCTAAAAGAACAAATAAGATGTTAGAGGAAATTACAAAATTTGAGTAACCAACATAAGGAATTCTGTGTATAATATCAAGTGAGCAAACTGTCTGCTGCCTGTAAGAGTTTCCTCCTCCCTATCCCCCTACAAGGCTCTGCTCCTGTGGACCGGCAGATAAACAAACCCTCCTGTACCCATAACCCTGTTCTCAGGCAGCTTCTAACAGTGCAAAGCTTTTCCTTGTTAACCACTTAATTATCCAGTTGGAAATCTGGACAAGTCAAAATAATAGACTGCAGGCTTTAATGACTGGTTGGGTTTTTTTCTTCTTCTAGTTGAGTTTTTGGCAAGTAAAAGTGGTAAAGCTGATATATTCAAAATATACTTGTGATGACATACCCTGGAATGAAAAAAAGTTAAGAGAAAAAAAAATCCCCAAGCATGCTGCTGGTGGTGTACACCAGGGAAAACACATTCATATACTTTGAGGTTTATGTGGAGACGAATACGAGGGAAAAATGTCAGTCAAGTCATTTTTTAAAAAGATAGTTGTAGAAGATTTTGGTCTGTGGAAAACTTAGATGAGAGCACCTAGTGAGCTTCGTTACCTTTAGATTTATGCAGATGGTGAGTGGGTTTATCTCAGAGTGAAGTTTTGGACTTATATGCCAAAAGTTCTCATACATCCTGAGCTTGGCACTTCGGAGCTTTTTTTGGGATATGGCCCTTATGGCAGGAATATAAAATTCTTACTCATGTTGCATTGCAGACTATTGCAGCAGACTTCCACCTTTTCCTGCTTTCTGTATAACGTGAGCAGTTTCACTGCTTTGATGGTATATTGCAAGTGCCTCCCCGTTGTTGGATAGTTACCTTCTACCATCGGTGGTCCTAGGGAACTTAGAATAAATACTTTGGAGTGAGCTACTGCTCAGTGTGAGTAGGAGCGTCACAAGATGGTTCAGACAGTGCATAAGTCATCAGAATATTCTGAAAAATCATGTAAGCAGCTCTACAGCTATGTAAAAAAACCCCGAACCGAACACAGAAATGTTTTGTGTCTATGAATTCTTTTTCTTACTAAGGAGTCACCCTTTGCCTATGTATGAATTTTTGTTTTACTCTCAGGTATTTGTTTTTCTCTGTTCCAGTCCAGTTGCTTGGGAAATAACTTCAAAAATGCTTTCCTCAGAAAAAAATAATTATTAGTAATAAATGAAACAAGAGATTACCTGTGGAATTATACAAACACATCCTCTGCCTGTGTTTAATTTTCCTATGTTTCTGCAGAGAGCGTCACCTACCTCTGATTAAGGAGGTTTATTTGTGTCACATCTCGTCTCACGTAGTGTACTGACTTCAAGTTTGTAATCGGTGCATAGTTAGTGAGCCATCTACTCTGCTGATAACCAGTGGAGGAAGAAGGCTACGTACTGAGAATTAGTGTTCCCTGCAGAATTTCTTTTACCTACAGATGGATTTATCACCAGCAGCCTTTTGCTGAGCCTGAAACAGTGAAATAGATGTGTATGCTTCAATACTGTGCCTTTAATCTCTCTTCAGAATCTTTGTAATTTAATCCAATATTAATCTAGCTTCTCTCTTTAAACACCTATTTACATGTTTTCACCTGGCATGATTGATCTCGATAGTTCCATTTTACGGGTGTTGAAAAATACATACAGAAGAAATTTGTCTTTTTAGTTTGTATACCCTGCGTGGATCATTGCCAAGTCCATAGCCTCAATAACACGATGACATCCCCATGAAGCACAGCATTGCTTTCTTCACTGTCCCATAATTTGGATGCATTTGGATATTGACGTATTTGCTCGTCTTGCATTATAAAAATAATAAATACTGTGAAATCTTAAGATGATAGTCTGTGAGCCTGAAAATAAAAAGAGAGGCTTTGTTTTACATATGGTATATTTCTGTTGTTTGGATGGTTTTCCAGATAACCATCTGTAACAGAGAGAGGATGGCAGGAAAACCGATTTCTCATACTTGGTTGCCAAGATTCATGAATATCTGCTTAGCATGGCCCGTTGCCTGAGCAGAGGCTGGTTGGACTCTCCCTTCACAGGTTGCAAACAATAATGTGTTTAGAGCCTGCCTTTGGGCAAGCCCGTTGGCATCCATCTAACAAATTTCTGTACATATGATTAAACTTCGTGTAGAACTGTACCTGCTAAAAAGAAACAAACCCAAAAATATAAAACAAGGAAGCAGGTGAGGAAGAGGGGAAGGACTAATAAGACAGTGTAGGAGCACACAGAGCCAGCTCTCCTGCCAGCAGCAGCACACTGCCTGCGGTCCATTGAAATCTAGGGAGATTATTTAGGCCAGAATACCAAAGTGTGAGTAACAAGTGATAGATAATAAACAATAGCTCCCAGAGAGACCAAAATCAGTCAGCTGAACATAAGCACATGTTACCCAGTAAACTTAGTAAGTCCATAAGGTGCTCCAGAGGCCTGATCCAAGTTCTGCTAAAATCAATGTGAAGGTTCCCTGATATCTTCAGGAGACTTCAAGTTCCCTCATATACCTTCTACACAAAAAGGATTAATCTACTTATAGGTGTATCTGATTGGGAAGGACACGTATCACAACAGCACGGCTAAAATCCAAGGGGTCTAGCAAAGATCTGATGTGGCAAAAAAAACTGTTTTACTAACTGAAATAAAATTGAAATAGGCAAATGAGTTCTTTATCTCAAGACTATTTTTAAGTTTCTTTTAAGCGCAAGTAAGTATACTGATCTATATGTAAATAATTTTACTTGTACCGTACTTTCTTCATTTTTTCACTTAGATTGTGACACATTTTAATGCCTATAGGTGGAGGTTTCCATGATCTTCTGAAGATTAATCGAGTGGAATTGGTATGGCCTTTGGGAGAGAGAGATTTGCTAATGATCACTATTGCTGTAGTTATTACTTTTGCTGTATATAACAGTATGTAATTCCTGTTACATAACATCAAATAAAAATAGTGCTATATGAGCACTATTTTGATACTATGATGGAAGAGTCACGCTGTGCATCCTTTCAATTAAGGTGATTATTCTGTTTTGCTAAATGGAGAACATTTCCGTAGAAAACACCAAATGAAGGCCCAGTGGGAAAAAAGATAAAAATATTCACGTATCAAAAATCTCAGCTCGGCATTCTGAAGATGGAAAATTCAAATGCAGAACATGCTATAGTCGGACAGACTTCCTATCATGTTTGCTATGTCTTCTTTTCTCCGGCTTTATCCCAAACAGCTTTTGGAGCTTATGCTGGAACTCACATGTTTTCATGTAGGGGGACTGATTCCTTGTGACTGTGCTGCAGCAACTCCTATATTGGTTTTCCAGCAATTTCACCCTGACTTGTGCAAGAATCAGAATTAATATTATACAGTGGATTATCAAAGAGGTGAGGAGGCAGTGAGCCATCTCAACTTTCAGGGATGGCTGTGTCTTTCTCAGAGATCCGAGCTTTCTATCATGCTCAGGATTTCACAACCGCAACAACAACAACAAAAACCGAACAAAAACCCAAACCAAACAGCGGCATAAGGTCAGTGGCTTCAAAGCACCGCCTTTGACACCTTTTGTCACCTTTTGACATCACTGAAGCAATTAAAAATGGCTATCTGTCGATATCTGATCGTTCAGTCCTTTTGATCAGTCCTGGGGTGTGGATGATTGTCTCTGACCTTCAGCATCCGTTCCTTTCATCTCCATTCCAGTGCTTAACAACACTCCTGTACTTAGCCTGTCCTAACACTTAAAACTAAACTTCACTCGCAGTAAACAATGATGAAAAATCACTAAAGCAATCCTTTTGTTCACTGTGGTGACATTTCCTCTAATTAAATTTTCATCTCTGAAGGTATTTGGGCCTCTCTAGTCCATCTGGGATATGTTTGCCCTCAGCACTGCCTCAGGCCAAATGTATTTTTGTTGATACGCTGAACAGTATGATGTCCTCGGTGACGGTGGGTATTCCCCGCTGGTGGTTTATTTAGAAGATTATTTCACCAGTTTCAAAGTACTTTTTCTGAAGTTGGTTTGTTGTTTTTTTTTTTTCCGAAAGAGAGAGCAAGAGCTGAGTGCCCCCCCAATGCCCTCTCTTCTGTGAATCTGTGTGATTTTATGTTCTTTTCAAGGAGTTTTTGAACAGGCTATATGTAGACGTACGATGTGATAGAGGCGACTGTGCTTCCACAGAGGTCAAGAGCCACTTGAGGGACTTTTCCCTTCATAATACTTTTCTGTGGTTTAAACACCAACCTCGATTAAACAGATTAGGGGAAACTGATCTGGGAAGGGAATTCTGACTCGCGATACAAAGGAAAATAAAGTACTGTATTGTAACAAGAGGCTTTGCCGGCCTCGTTTTATTACTCCGTGGTCGCACGTGCCTGGCAGTCAAAAATGGCCCGCATCTCTTTTTACAATTCCTGTAGCACCTCTCTCAGCACTTGTCTCGGCAGCCAAATTGCAAAAGGTCATTTTTGCACACATGCACCAACTACTGCAGTGAAAGATATAGTTTATTGACTTAAAAAGAGAAAGGCATGGATCACTGCAAAATATAATGGAAGTGTTTTCTCATTTCCATTCAGATAATAGAGGCCAGTGGGACAAATGTCTCCATATTGGCTCGGCATCAGAGGTGCTTTCCTAATTCTTTTGAGATAATAGAGTCTCATCCCGAAGAAAAGACTGAACGAGTTCTTTCGATATAATTGTTGATTTGACCGTGCTGCAGGTCTGGTATAATTTAGGAATATGATATTTCAGTAAAAGCTGAGGATACATTTTCAAGGGAATCTGATTATTCGGTAATTAACATTCTGAAACAATTTTATCATACCGAGAGACCTGGGCAAAGGTAGCAGCCTTCATTACTAGAAACTATCACTTTGCAAATTACTTCTCAAACTTCTAAAAACCTACGTCGTTTCTCTCCCCTCTCCCCCCCAAACTTGTGCACTCAAATAAGTGCAGCTTGCTGAAAGAAAGGAAAGGACGTGGAGAAAAGCAGGAACCAGGCACCTGTGGATTAATAGCACTTTTCTGTTTTAAAATTCACTAGTTCTTAATAAAATCATGCCGCTTGGAAAGGAATATGACGGCTTTCAAAGTTGTATAGTTTGAAATTTCCTTGCTTTGTAAGTCAAAATGGGTAACTTTTAAGGAGTTGTTTAATAGGTTAAAAATACTGGAATAATAGGTCATTTAAGAGATTGTGAATGGTTTGACTGTCCCTGTTACTTGGATTGTGCGTGTTTTACAGTTGCGCACCCCGACAAGGTGTACTGTCATTTCCACTTCTGCGAACGGAGTGAAAAATTGGGGTGTAGAAGTGACAAATTGGATCAATTACAGTTTTCTATGCTGACTTTGCACAGGTCCAAATAAAACAAGGAAAAAAAGAAAGTAGAGATCAGGACCTCTATTGTCCTAATTTAAGGTTTCAGTCTTTGCTTTTGCGCTGCAAAGCCCACATCTCTATGCCACCTGTATAAATGCAGAATTCCTCTTAGGATACTTCTAAGAGAATGCTCTGGAATTATTGCAAGGACTGCCTTGGTAGTGTTGGACAGATTCTGTTAAGGGTTGAAATACCATCTTGGTGAGTTCTGAGAAGTTGGTTGTTAACCCTTTAGGCTTTCCTAAAATTTCACAGGAATCTCTGATTATACTTTCCATCTCTGAAATGCTCAGTTATGCAAGAGGCAGTGAAATTACATTACAGAATAGGTACAGGTACTTATTTGGACCTGGAACTTTTTCCTTTTTAAAGTTTTGTATAGTTCAAGCTACTCGGACTAAACAAGCAAAAGGTGTATTCTACTACTCCATTTGTTTATTTTATTCCTAAACCTGTGTTAGGTTACAATTTCATTCCATACTCGGAAACTACTGCTTTACTCACCCTGCACGATCTCACTAACTCATGAAGGACAAATCTGCAGAGACACAGGTCTCAGGGCTTCCTTTTTGCAGGTGAGAAGGGCAGAAGTGTTTTTTCAGCAAACATGGAAAAAGTACACAGCACATATCTGGCATTAGACAGAAAAAGAACAATTGCAAGGGTAACAGAAAACCAAATTGCATTATGAATTTGTCTGAACTTGAAAGAATAACACTAGCTGTCTCTCACAAGTAAAAACCTACCTGTCAGGACTGTTAGGCTTAATATTTTATCTGGGGAGTTCAACCTACTTTTTGCTATCAAGGGACAGTTTGTACTGACAAAAAACCCCCTCCGGTTCCCTACCCCAGAGTCCAAGCTCATGTCTCTTTGCTTATAAAATGAGCGAATTTACATGCATTGAAAAAAATCACATAAAAGTTCATAATGCCTTTCTAGCAATAATTTCTTACGCCCTGTAATCTCATCTTGAGGCAAAATATTTGTGCAGATAAAAAATATTAGCAAACCAGAAGAGACTTGTATAAGAAGCAAAGAAAAAGTACTTTATGACTGTTAAAAACTATATGTTCCATACAGGCAACTTCTCCGTGTCTTACAAGGGACTCTTCTAATAAGGCTGCTGATCTGTTTCTTTAGGAAAGCCGTGAGGAAATACGAGCACCTTTGGAACCTACATAAGAAGACACCTCATCCTTCTGGAAACTTGTCAAACACGAGTAAGACAAAAGCCTTTTTTTTCCTGGCTTGATGCAGCCCAGGTAGGAATGCACCTGGCACTGGATGCAGACAACAGCTGTCTCACCAGCATCCATAATCTCTACTGGTGGCTTCCTGGCTGTACCTGTGTGCCCTGAATGCAAAAAGCATCTGTTTCACATTTATTCATTTACTCAGATGGCATTATCTACATTACTTGCTACCTTTGGACACAAGACTCTCATTTATAATTCATAGTACACAGATGCTTACAGAGAGTAGAAGCTTTGGCTACATTACCTGTCACTCTTAGTATATTTTGTATTCATGGTGGGTAAATACACAAGTATAAAGCTGCCATATTGTGTATGACTATCTATAATGCATTAGCAAACAGTTGTTTGATCATTTATACTGTCATTCTTTGTGGTTGAAATGATGTTGGAATGAAAAATGAAACAAACTCTGGGTTCGCTCTCTCTGGTTTTCTTTTCTTCTCTCTCTATCTCGTTTTGTGCGGTGTTGGTCCTTTCCAAGTTTCGTGGAAAATGAAGGTGATTTTGTCTTGTTTTGTTTCTCCTGCTCTTCTCTTTGTACGATTCTCATTCAGTACTGGGTCAGCTATTCCGTAAGTTCACCAGTGCAGCTGGCTTCAGAAGAAGATGCTTTCTATTCTTTGCTTTCATAGGCTCATAAATCCAGCCTGCTGAGAATATTAACAGGGATAAAATACCCAGGCAGGAATAAAGCATATCAAAAAGAGAAAGTGAATGTAACTGGGGAAACATTTACTCAAGATTACATATTAAGCAATTTACTCTTTAGTACTGAAAGAAGAGAGAGAGGGAATATATTCACTGTACTTACCAGGAGCCCAGTGCATCCATCAAAGGCTGTTAAAAACGGCCATTTTTGAACAAGGAGAACATTCTGTATACCTTGTATTGTTTTTAAGAGCTATTTTTAGTGCAGTGAATATTAAAGAATGTCATTGTCCCTTGCATGAGCTCTCACTCATTTTTTAGGAGGGCAACTTTGCCAGAGATGCTTGACTTAAGAACCCATTAAAATGAAAATGTACTCGGGAGCCTTGCAGGAATAGTGCTCGAAGACATGGGCGCCAAGCAGGCTTGGCAGCCTGGAAAGCTGCACAGAGCTCTCCTAACAGTGATGCCATCACATTAAAGAATTAGCATAGCCCCAGGCAACAGTCTTTTTTTTTACCTTCCCTTTTTTTTTTTTCCAGTAGATGTGAATGACATTTTGTATCTGAGGCACATTTTAAAATACTCCTTATCCACACGCAAGTTTTTTATGACTACATTAAAAAGCAAAAGGTTGGTTTGTTCCTGTTGACATTTGTTCCTATTCCTCTCTCTCTCTGGGCACAACATCTCAAAAGAAAGCTCTGATGCTCATCTCTCCTTCCACAACTTTCTCACTCTGCAAATATTATTACTGCCTCCTCCTCAGATGTTTTTTTTTCTGCCAGGCAGAACCTGTTCTGTCATTCTTTCTAATCTCTACCAGATGCCACAAATTCAGCAAAACTCCCGCAAAAATCCCTGTAAAGTCTTTTACCTTTCAGAAGTGCCTCCAACTTCACTCATTGCAAATGCAGATAAAACATACTAATAAATACAGAAAGAATCTGAATATTGGTATCTGAAAACCTCGAATGAACTTCTCTTTTCACCACCCCTAGTCTATGAGAATTGAAGTTGGGGAAAATTGCAGAAATAATCATTCAGCTACCTCATCAATCAAACCGGCAGCTTAGGCTGCTAATTATTCCCTGGCGGGGATACCTGAGAAGGAGAATTACAAATATTTGGCTCTTCTGACCACTCACCACGGAAACTTCAGGTTATTGATTCCTCTACATGAAAATAATCCACCTAACTCTCAGTTTCTTTCTCTTGGGAAATTTTCTTGCATAAAGTTATCTGACAAAGAACATACAACCAAAAAATACAGCTGCTGAGAACTCAGCTTCATCATATCCTAGCAGACTCCATTTTGCCCGGTTGCTTTGTGTATTTGCAACGTAGAAAAATCCCCACAACGGTCTTCTCTCCACATCACTTGAAAACTCTGTGTAGAAGCAGCTTTTATCTTTGTTCATTAGGCTGCGCAAAGCCTGAAAATGAGCAGTGGGGAGGCCGGGTCAGGAACCCGCAGTCATTTCTGATTTCCCACCTACACTGGGTAGGGTTTGAAATCGCTCCATCGCCCAGGCTGCTGCAAATTGTCCTTTCAGTCTTTCCTGATCACAGGCAGCAGATTAATCCCACTGCACCCCTGGTGTTTACGTGGGGCAAGAACCCAGTCACAACCTGCCTCGGGTGGCTTGTTTCTCAATGAAAGGCAGGAATGAATAGTGCCAAAACTCTCCAGTGCCCGGGAATGGTTACTGTGAGTGTTTTGCAGGGCTGTGCCAGGAGAGGAATGAGGTACCTGTTTCCATGCATGAGCTTCCTACAGTTTGTCCCCGACAAACTCCAGATATAGATTCCCGTTTTAGAGACTGTGAACAGCTAAGAAGAGAGAGTGAGCAAATTAGGTCAGAGAGCTGCTAAGCCACTTTGAGTGAGATCTCAAAAAGTAGGATTTTTAGGCGACCTTGGTCATTTCATGTAGGGGTCAGGTAGTCTCTCTCTGATTTTCAACCCAAAATTCCACATTTTTTTTGATTGCTATGGTATACTTCAGGCTGTGCTCCCAATTTTTTACCAAACTCTGTTCCAATTTTCAGCAATTGCATCCTAGATAAGTGACTTTGGAGGGTTTTTATTGATGTTATTAGCATTAATTCATCTTTTAAAGTGTGTGGGAAAACTTCACCGCTAGTCCCCAAAAATATCTGTTGCAGGAGGTATTTTTTCCTTCAATGTCAACGGGCGCCTGCCGAACACTCAGAATCTGGTATCCTAACTTTCATGGCACAGAGCCCGAGAATCCTCATACATCACTGCAGTCTTCAGCTGAAATCCATAAACACTCAGTAAAGACAGTTACAACAGATTGTCACACTTTCATAAAAAATGCCCTGCACAATTTTGATTTTCTATTTTTTTTAGGAAAGCCCTCATTGCCTCACTCTTCTAAGGCCACTTTGGTACAAGGATTTGTTACCTTGGCTGACAACTGTACTGAAGCCTATAATAAGTATCTCCTTCTTTGGCTCTAACAAGCAAATTCCCTGTTTTCCGACAATCCTCTCTAGGAAGGCCGTGCTGAATGCGTATCAGACTTGAAAAGAAAGCCTATCTGCGCTGCCATTTTCGCTTTTTATTTTTCTAATTTGCAACTCAGCTCACGTCCAGCTCGGAGAAGCAATTCTGCGTTGAAAATGCTGCAGCTGGTTTCCTCCAGTGCTCCCCCTATTCACAGCAAGGGAGGCAGCGGTGGGCTTACGCAAGATCGGTTTAAATGAGTAATCGATACTGGTTCCTCAGTTCCTACAAAAGAGCTGAACTGGGCTGGATTGGTTCCAAGGAGAAAAAAGAAGTTGAGTGGAAAAAACTGGCTGCCGGTGGGATAGGTACTCTGCTGCCTACGAGGCTGTTTGGGTCTCTGCCACCGAACCCATCACAAGAAGCCTGAGATAACCTGGCTTACCTCCTACCATCTGGTTTTGACTGGACGATAAATATTGGAAAAATAAAAGTTGGAAGCGTTTTTTCCCTAGGCATGTATTAGCTTATAAATACGTAAATGTTTCTGTTCAGCATCAGTAGGAATTTGTACCTTGTACTGTACTAACCAGTTACAAAAGGGATTGAAAACTTGTTCTGCAGATGAAAAGTGGAATCATCGGTGTGATTCCTTGTTCTACAGCTAAGGAGAAATATGTGATCTAATTAGCAATTCCATCAGACATTGCTCAGTGATTGGAACTTAGTTTCACAGGGTCTCACTTGACAAGACTTTCTATTTAATCTCCTGTATTTAAATTTTCTGTGGAATAAATCTCAGTAAAATTCACATTTCTGAAATCTGTGCCTGGGTGCCGTTTGATTGAAATAAAAGAAAACCCAACGACGATAGTGAAAAAACTGACAATAATTTAATTGTTGTGTTTTACTGGATGGTCAGTCAGTTTGGTTATCTTTAACCTCTTCTAGCAGCGTGCAGAATGCAGAGATGCATGTTATCAACTAGACTTTCTGTCACTATTCAGCAACATAACACACCAAATATAGAAGAAGGATGTTTTTACTGAAGGTCCTTCCTGCCTTGATTTCAGATTCGTGGGGACCTGCTGTTCCCCAAGTAGCTCCAGAACCAGAGAGGCAAAGGGTGAATCTCCTGCAGGGAAACAGACAAGGTACAAAAGCCGACTTTATTTTTGGATCCTTTGAGATTTGACGTTCACAAAGCTTTATACTACTGCTATAACCAGTAAATGTGGCTGATGTTTACAGGGAGGGAACTTTGGGAAGATGGCAAATCTTTCAACATCAGGCACAACTGGATGTGTAACTGGGAGGAGCCTCTGATAAGTACAAGGAGGAAAGATGGGTTCTAAAACCAGGAAGGGAGCTGAGAAGAAAGAATATTTCATATTAAGATCACGGATATTTAAAATACTTGATTAAAACACCAGCATCCCGTTGTTTAAATAAAGGGAAAATAATAATTCTCCTAAGGTCTCTAGTTAGATCTTGTGAATGGTCAAATACTGCCTGAATGAAACGCTGCAGACTCTCTTGTTGCGTTTTGAGATCTGTCCTAATACAGTAAAGATGGCTATTCGTGCTACCCATTCTTACTCTTGCACACTTTATACAAATTTAATTTAATAGCTCTCCCAGCCTAGAGATCTTAAGGTATTGTCTGGTGTGATAAAGATCTGCCCACAATACCGCCAAAGCTCTCGACAAGGAAATGTTGAGCCAAGCGCGTACTCTTCGCTTGATGGGATTTGGGTTAGTAGTCGTCGTGAGTCCTGTGTGAGCAAGGCAAGTAACGCTTCTGGTTTTGTCTGTCGACAGTGGTATCTATCATTAGTAATGTCTTTGCAGTATTTCCTGTCCGGAGGCATGGGAATTCACGCACTGCGAGCTAGGCACCGAATGGAGAACTCTGCTGATACTCAGAAAAAGGTAAAGGGGAAGGAGGAGGGGAAGAGAAGGGAAAGGAATGGGGTTGTGTCTTAGAAAGCCGTGTTTCACCACCTCAAATGCACAGGGAAAAGCGAAGAAAACAGCAACGTATCAGATCTGAAATTCTTTATCAGTCGTCACACCTGAGAATTGTTTGGGAAATGTACTCCAGTTTTATCTGTAAATTCATGTTAACCCTTTTGGTTTGGGGCAGGCAGAAGGACGTGCCTTAAGTTATCATTTAATAATTCAAATTATACTGAAGTATGTTGTGGCCTGTGTGTCCACACTGTAAATTGAAAAAATGTGTCTTCAGTTTCTAGGTGGCTGTTGTCCAGCGATCTTTCTCTGCATAATTCTTCCCAGATTAAAGTAATGATTTGTTACAGTGTTTAAAAGTGGGTGCGGGGGGAAGTGTTCCAGAGTTTTCCAAGTTGGGACTCTGCATTTCTTCTTATCTCTAAATGTAAAGTCTGTGTTGTTTCTTTCTGTATATTGACTGACATAGGAGTTCACAGGTCCCTCATGTATTTTAAAAGCTAAGCCAAAATGTTTTAAAGTGCAACAATGTCTTGATATCAGGAAAATACTTCAGTTTCCCTCAACTCCATCTATTCTACTGGCACGTAGCTTCTTTTTCCTGACATCTGACACAGAATTTTCACCTTGATAATATTAACTTAGATGTGCTCCCTATGACGAAACCGCTTCGTCCAACAGTAGAAGTACCGTTCACAGGTAAATGCGGGTATCACTATATATGAAACGATGTATATTCATAGCTACGCAGGCAGGATTTGTTCCACTGTCTGGTTCAGTATTTGCTAGCTCCGTGGTGGACCCACAAAGTCTGAGATACAAGACAAGTTTGTTAAATCGTTGGGTGGCTTACCTGGCTCGGCACATCAAAACCCATGAACCAACAGTGAATGCTTTTGTGCTGGAGAAATAACCCAGGATATCTCCAGTCACATGGAATGAATACTGCCTTTCTCTAGCAACTAGTGAGTGAGTTTAGATCTGTACTGAGCCTTATTTTTCTTAATGGTCACCGTTGTTAGACAACTAATCCATTCTGTGGTAGCTGCAACCAGCGTAGTGATGAATATTCTGTGCCGACTTTGTTCCTTCTTCAGTAGCTGCTAATAAAACTCTGTGTTCCGTGGTCTTGAGCACTGGCATCAGCCTTTTACAAACTGTTGCGTGCCACCTATGTGGTCCGTCCTTTGAAATACGTTTTTTTTTATTCTGTTAGAATGTTAATCGGAGGTCATGGGAATTTTTTTCTCTCCTCTTTCAGGTGGAGAGATCCTAGAGTCTTACCACAAAGGTTTTGTGCTCCCCAGGTGTAGGGCTACCTTGAGGACGCTGTTCACTATTCAGAAGCCAGGAATCTTCCTCTTCACTTTCACATGACTTTCTACAGCATAAGCACTGAACAGTGGTGGCCAAGTATTTATTTTGGGCCTGTTCCCTGGTTTCACTTATTGACCTGAATCAGTAGCTGTTGCTACTTTGATCCAGTTCAGCTGTTCTTGCATTTCTTCATGTATTTCTTAATGGCTCAAAGAGATGCTTGAAAGAGCTTTACTATAAAGTGGAATCTCAAGTCTTCACATGGTCCTGTTTCTAATAAGTGAATCTTTAAAATCTCTACAACCAGATGTGTTTGCCAGAGTTCCTAGTATCATTATGTGTTTGTCCATTTTGTGTATTCTGCACGCTTCTGCATTTCTTACTACTACAAGAAGTATTTCTAGAGACGCTGTAAATTTGGCTACCTTTGCCTATGTACACAAGCCCACTTCCTTTTGCCTTCTGCAGATAATCGACTCCTGCATTTTTCCACCTGGTTCCATGTAGAATTGTAGGATCTCAAACTCCACCAAAATTCACGATGGTTTAGAAGAACTTGAGTTGTTAAAAACAAGATCTTAATTGAGGTATTCAGGCTCTTGATTGCTCTGGTGTTTTAATAACGTTACCCTTTTGCCGGTATACCTTAATATTTCATTTTTATTTACAAAATATTATCAGAAAACTGTGGCTAACAATGAAATCTCTAAAAATAAAAACTCTGAGGGAATATTAATTCAAACCTGACGGATACTGTCTGGTATGTGGGTGCCATTATGTTATACAGGCTTCAATCTGAAACTCATTTGTTTTCCACTGGTTTACCCGGTCCAGATCCATGGCTGCCTGCTCAGAGGACTGAGGTAAAAGTGTCTGAAATCCTAACTTTATTTGCCTTCTTCACAGTTAGTCGGGTTGACCAAGAAGAAGACAAATTTGTACTTCACCAGAAAGTTCCTACACTTGAAAGCTTGCTCGCTTCCTTCATTCCTTTCTAGCATTTTTTTTTTGTTTTTTGTTTTGTTTTTGTGAACCCAAAGCTTCTAGTATCTGTAGACAAAGGAAATCAGATTGTCCTTCATTCTGAGAATCAAAGGATTCTCAGCTCGTGGCTGCCAACCGACTGGGCTTCCTCAGACTTCTCCCTCACAAAGAATTTTAAGGAGATTTATTTTCAAGCAAAAGTAAAGCAAAATGAAACATCAGTCCTACAAAAAGTGTAATTGCCTGTCAGTTGAACAAATATACCTGCAAGTACAGGAGTATCTTTGTGTTTTAGGAAGAGCAGGCAAGTGTTGTCCTCTATGGTCAAGAATAGAGACATGATCTGAAATGCCATTAGCCCAAAATTGACAGTATTTTAGGGTGCATTTATATTAATTTCACGAGTACATACACACACACCTTAAATTTCTAGCATTTCAATGACTGAAAAACACAGAGGGAGATAAACTTAAAAAAACCAAACCAGTAAGTTTGAATATAAATCAACATTTTGAAAAGACCACAAACTATTTTTATATTTTAGACAGCAGAATACTTTCAGTCATCAAAGAGAATAAGAGAAGATAAAGAAAAAAAAACCACACTAAATAAAAAATATTCCTGCAATGAAGAGAGGGGAGAAACAAAGATGAGGGTAATGACACAGAATGATAAGGACCTCGTGAAATTTCATATCATACTTATTACTTATAGATTGTATTTTCCACTTTCATATATTATGATGAGAAAAGCCACAGATAAAGATATAGCTTATAATCAGAGCACAAATGATTGCCATCTACTTCTAAGATAGAAAAAATAACGAAAATGATAGAGGAGAAATGTCATATAATATTAAAAGCTGAACTGCCTTAATATAGTATAAAATGAAAGGCTGGGATCATGTGCTAGTGACTGGTAACTTTTCAAGGTGATGATGTGTTAGTAACGTGGAGGTTAAATGACTGATTTTCATTGAAAGTGGATGAAACTGAATGGGAAGTTCAGGGAACATGGACCCAAACTGTGAATGTGCTCCTAGGTCCTACAGGTCTCCCAGTAAGCAAGCAGCACAGCACAGGGGCTTTCAAATTGTGACGGTCCAGAATTTGCCAGTTCCCAATGTGACTGATTCATTGGAAACGACCCAAGTGGGGTGTGTGCGTGTGTGTCAAGGTGTGAACCACTGCAGGTTTTGTGGGAAAATCTTCCTTTTTCTCTTCAGGAAAGGGCTGCAAACATTTTTTTTTTTTTTTTCTGCTGGAGAACTGTTCTATAAACAATTTTGTCACTGTGACTGGATTGTGCAGAACATTCTGGAAGGCACTCTTTGTCTGTAAAAGATGCTTTCTGTTGGAAGATTCAGACTATGGCTATAAATGGAGCTGCTTTTTATCCCTTGGTTTCTGTCTTGCTGCCATCAGCTGTGATTGTGTTGGTACCAGTTGCTGTTCGAGGCTTGCCGCGCTTTGGGATAGCTTTGCCATTAGGTCTTTTGGAAAGTGGGAGTTACGGAAATGGTGCTTCTGAGTTTCCATGGTTTATCTATCTCACCAAGAACTGTGAAACTAAAGACAATGTCTGGTGTGGGGAAGGAGGGAGGGGCTGAAACGTAAAAATGTTTTTCTTTGCTGGCAGTGATGAACTCCTCTATAGACAAAAAGCACACAACATATGTATCAGTAAGTACTAAAATCAGTCTGAGGGGTTTTGATGACCTCTGTACTGTTTGGACTTTGTCTAGGTTTTACATTGTAGGTGGTCGTATTGTTAACATAAATACTGCCAAATCAGCCCATTAGATAGAAACTATCATTCCATTTATGAAGGATTTGATTATTTTTCTTTTTAAATGTATAAATCTATCTCTTAACGCTTTCAAACTAAGAAGTGAGCAACAGCTAGGCAGAGCCATTGATGCTCACTTCAGCAAACATCATCTGAGCTGTAATCCTTAATCAATGCTTTACCTTCTAGCCCTTGCGACTTCCCAGTGTGTGGAACTTGCCCTCAGTGGGCCTGATTACCAATTAGGGAACAAGAAACATATGCTCCGAATCACAGTTCAGTTTACTGAAAATGTTTGAACACCGACATCAAATAGCAGTGTATCTACAAATGTGTGCATAAGCTTTTTCAAATCTCTCAGGACATTAATTACCAGGTCTTCGGTCTGCTTTAGAGCTAGACAGACATTGAATTATCAATGGATTTCGAACCATCTGTGAAACACATCGCTGAGAGTTTTGAAACTTTATGAAAGTAAAGTTCAAATCAAGTATGAAACTTTACGAAAGACGTAAATGCACTACTAAAGGATGAACACTGATTAGCCTGATGTGACATGTGGGTGGGTATGACAAAAAGCATTCTCCCTTAGAGAGCATTCTGTGCAGGAGCAATGGGTCTGACATGTCACTGAATGTGTTACACTCTTCCGCTTGATTTTTCTTTTCCAGTTAAGCAAAGAAGAACAAACCCAGTGTTTACCTAAAACATGGGGACTAGTTCATGTCCAAAGTGCTACATTAAATATGGGAGATGATACACTCATAAGTAACTAACAATGGCAATAATATTAAAACATGAATGTTTTAGGAACACTAAGAAGAGCATCTGTCTATCTGTCTTCATAAAATAAAATGCAAGTGTTATTTCCACTAGAATAATGCAATTTGTTATGGCTAAATAAAAAGGAAAGTAAAACAGTGTTGTCAGTGGAGGTGCTGGGAAGTTTAGATCAGCCCTTTGCTCTGAAGCAGCTGTGGCCATCCTGGCCAACCCTTCTGCAGTACAGAAGCAACAGGATCATCAAGGTAAGTGATGTTTGGGTGACATTTCCTTCAGAAAGACATCGATTCTTGTACTAAAGTCTTATGACAAGGAATTAATTATCACAGCTCTAGTTATTTCTCCTTATGGTTAATTACACTCACTCGACTATTTCTGGTATGAAATTGTTTGGCTTCAAGTTCCAGTTGCTTAAGCTTGTTATATCGGTGTTTACAGAAGAAATAGGCCACCTAAGATACCTGCTTTTCTTACAAACATGTCGGTGCTCTGTTCTTTACCAGCTCTTTTAACATCTAAGTCCACCTTGTGGATTCTGGTAACATTTCAGACAACACTCAGGTTTCCAAATTTGACTAAGTTTCTATGCCATATGGTATGAATGATAAACTCTCCAAATGCTGATAGCATTCCACAGCTAATGGGAAATTCAAAACCTAATCTAAACCAGAAGCTGTGAGGGTCTCTTAGAAGTATTTCCAAAGTGGGCATTCCCCTGTCTCATCAGCAAGGCCTGACAGAAGGCAGCTGACCTCAGAGAGACAGGAAAAAAAAAAAAATGTTTGTGTCCTACACCGCTTCAGATCCAGGAAACCTTATCACAGACCGAGGCACAAAAGATGGTCAGCCAGGGATTCCAAATTATGATACTTACATACAGAGCAGTTTGTGGTTTCACAAATAGTCCCACTGAAGTCATTGCTACAATGAAATACTGATAATTCTTTAGTTCCAGTAATAAAACCTTTAACAGAGATTAGGATCTCTGCAGTTGGCTTTGATACCAACATGTTAACTCTCTTGGTGGACAGGGATGACTTTCTAAAGAAGTGTCAAGTGGTCATAAAGTATGCAAAGAGAGAGGCGACTACTATTTCAATGTGTTTAATGAAAAAAAAAATGCCATTTCGCTTACTTTGCTTCAAGAAACACTATTCATGGAGAATTTTAGACTTAGTAGAATTCAAGAATTTTTTGTTAAGTATTAACATGTTAACTTATTAAGGATGACTAAATGTAATCAAAACATTTTAAACCCTTTTATTGCAGCATCGCGTTTATTCCTTTGCAAACAGAAGCACTGCCTGCTGGTGAGCTCCGAGAACTGGTTGCACACCTCAGTTTACTGCTGAATCCCTAGCACTAAAATGCTAGAAAACAAACCCCTTACAAACTCCCTGCATTCCAAGCCCTAAGCCAGTGGGCTGACCGATGCTTTTAGCAACAGTAATGAGCACAGAGTGAAGGGCTTAGATGCAAAGCTTGTTTTTTTCAAGGGGCTTCAAAATTGTTCAAGGAACATCTACCAATGAAAACCCAGAGTGACAAGTGATATTTGAAAATGCAGTTATGAGGGCAGGCAGGTTAGATTACATTTTCAAAGCCACGTAGCGTCAAAGTTCTTGCTGTTTTAAATGTTGGTGGAAGTTGATCGTCCAAATACTTTAACTTCTGGAAATTCCAGGCATTGGTTGTTGATACAGGATTAAACCACAGCTCAATCTCCTCTCGTGGATGGACCTCTTTCCTTACAATGGCAATTTTTCGTGTGCTAAGGGCATGGTTAGGAAATAATTTCTAACAGAAGGAGCTTAAAGATTTCTTCCTCTACTGTGTCTAGGATATTTCCACAAATTTCTAACAAAGTCAATATTTGCATACAATAGATGTTAGTTTTACTTTATCAAATTGTGTATAACTCACAGATTAAGCAGTTAGGTGTGGATTTTACAGAATTTGGGTTTGGGTTGTAAAGGGCCTTTAAAAGTCATCCTGCCATGAGCAGGGACATTTTCATCTAGACCAGGAGAGTAAGGCTCAGAAGCAGCACTGCAGTGTGCAAACCATACTGGTTTCATTTTCAGCCCTTCCTTGACCATCCATTCTAGCACAGATTTTCAGCTCCAGTGGACGCTTCTCAGTAGGAATAGAACTTGTCTTACAGATATGATACACCTTCTTACTAAAATAATGCTCTGAATTTTAGATAAAAGCTTTGCATTATAAATGTACAAAGCATTCTGCCAGGGCGTGTAATAAATCTGCCTTCAAATATCACTCTGATGTATAATGTATAACAAAAAAAGAAGAATAGAACCATTTTAAAAGAAATAGGCACTTTTTTTGTCTTACTATCTTTTAAATCTTTCCTAACTCTTCAAAATGTGGAAGGCCAGTTCCCAGTCAGAACTAGAAAATTGGGTAAGCACTGCACTTAACTTCCTACCTTTAACAGGGATCTTTAAATAACATAGATTAGCCACGCTTAAAAAAAGAGTACAGTGACTACAGTCATTTCACGGCGAAGTCATCCCTTTATCTGATAGTGCATTCACTGCCATTCCTTTCAAAATGTCACACTTTCAAAATATAAGAAAACAAAAAAAAACCTGAAATGATCCCGTGATGGCTTTCAGATGCTATACTCTTGAGAAATCTTTTATCTTTTTTCATACTGTACATGCAGGGCTTTTGTTTCTGAGAATATTTGCAGGGAGGCTTATTTCTCATGTCAGAAAAGCCATGTAATTAAAAAGAGAGTGGACCATAACCATCTTTTTTCTAATGTTGGAAAGCTGCATTTTACATTCAACTCTGCTCCTCTACAAACATGAGTTTAGGGAAATACCGTATTAAGAGGAAGAGGGAAGGTTTTGCTTTCTTAATATAGTACAATTTTGTTTCCAGCAGCAAAATAAGATAGGATTTCAAAGGGAGTTTGAACAGGAACTAAGGGATTGAGGCAATCAAAGCTATTTAATTCCAGAGAAGCTGGAAATCAGCTATATCAGAATATTTAGTTATTATCTCCACTGTTCTTGCACAGAAATGGTAAAGCCATAAAATGTCACAGCCCATTGTTCCATTTTACAAAATAGAGTAATTGTTGATAAAAACGCACTTCTATCAAACATCCAGTCTGTTGAAAATCGGACACATTTTATGTAGCCATACTCCTGTTACAACCACCACCTAGGAAACAATGATACAGAAGAATTATAGACATGGTTTTGTAGCCTTTATGTAAGTAATTCTTAGGTGCACAGGCAGCCCTATTAATATTGATAGAATTACTCAAGTGAACAATGACGACTGTGTAAAAACCAGGCCTGCAGAATCCTATCATGTCTGACTTGCTCACGTAGGGCATCTATTACAAAACCAAAAATACCAGCAAGTTTACTTTTTACGCCTGTGCTTCACTTCCATTATTAAAATTCTTGCCATGGTGGTAAAATACAGAACTAGGATGTAAGGACGTATTCAAACTCGGGTCTTGAGTTCTTATTTGCAGTAGTCCCATTTTTTTCTCATTGAAGCACTTTCATTAGTAGAGGATAACAGATACTAAAATCTGCAGACGTTACTGAGGTATAATGAAATAAATTCTTGACTGCATTTTATTTTGTCACTGCTTTGTTTTGTTTCCCATTTTTCCTGTTAATATAATAAGCCACATGGAATTCCCCTTTCTAACACTGGTAGAGAGGAAAACGGAAAGAATTTGCTATTCTAATATAATATACAATTCATTGTATGCATTAAAATATGCATGTCCTCTACTTCAAAAGGCCGTTTTTGAATGATTCATGAAAAAAAGTAATCTACATCAATAAAAAACCAGCTTTGCGAAATTCACAGGAAAACACATTTTGGAATGTGCAGAATGGTCAGAAGAACCGACATTTTTGTTCCCTCCATTCCCCTCTTTTTTTTTTGTTTTGTTTTGTTTTCCATTTTCTACTCCCCTACCCCTAACATTTCTGAGAGTGTATACTAAATCTTTTATCTTTAATTTTATACTGTCTATATCTAATATGCATGCAAGTTCTGAGCGTGTCGTAATCCGTAAAAATGTTACTTATAAAAATTGCACTACCAGCAGCCTTCATCGAAGGTGGAACAGAAGTGATGGAATAAATTTTCCCTATGAAAATGTGCAGAATTTCTACAAATATTAATTGACAATAGAGGATAAACCAAGCGAACTGAAGTCTAAAGCCATGAGACTGCCACAGTCAGCTGACATTCACAAAAATTGCCAAGTTGGGAAAGAAAAGCAGGTGTTGTCCCATGTTGGCCTTCAGTTATTCTGTACAGCCCTGATATCCTGGGCTACTGACAAACTTCTAGTTCTTCAGGGCGCATCGTTGCTTCTGAGGAATACAGACTTTCCTGTCACTATGGTTATTCTTTCACCTCGTGAAAAACAGGAGTTCAGTTGCTATCATCTACATTGGTTATTATTTAATTTAGCCCTTGATGGCCAGATACTGCTGTATTCCAGGCCAGTGTTCTTTTCCTGCTTTTTGCTTCTTGTTTGGTATAATTTCTTTTACTGGATTATCCTCTTACCAGAAGAGGAACCACATCTTCCCAAAGAAAATGCAGGCAATCCAGTTTAGAAATATTTGTATTGAAAGCGGCGGTAACAAACTCACCGGCTTTTCTGTATGCATAGAAAAAATAAGTCGGCAGCTAATAAATCAGATTGCAGATGAATATTACGTATTATTAACCGGCTTGTTACTGATCTTCAAAAGGTCTCTATTTCATACCGTTTCTATTTCCTACGCAGAGTACACAAGGTAAACTCCTTAACGGGAGACTCTTAATCACGTAGGTGTTTGAGATGCCTGGAATAGTATCCATCTGATTGCATTCTATGGTCTAATTGTAGTCAACGGATGCCCTTAATAGCATTTGCCGAAAGCTCGTTTTGCCTTATGGTACTTTACTTGTAATCTTAGCAAACAAAATCAGTGACTCTTCCTGTTTAATTCTGAATAATGCTCTTTGCATAATATGTTTGGGGAAATTCATCACATGAATACTTCTTTGCCTGAATACATTATCCTAAATAAATTAGGATATATATGTGTATTTACTGTAAAAGTAGAATATGCTTAAATAAAACGGGAAACGTCTAAAACATAAAAGGCATTTTTCACGTGCATACTTGTTGCATATTCAGGGCAAAACGTCAGCATATTTCTCACATAAATGCTTTGCCCCCTTCCCTGATCAGAATGAGAGGCTGTAGAAATAGGGTTCGAGCGTGTAAATTATTGTCTACGTAAATTACTCTTAACGCTAAAGAAGCGAGAGGTCCCAAAGAGTGAAGATTTAAAAGATTTATTTCTTGGACTTGGAAGGTTTTTTATGTATTTATTTTTTAATTCAAGTCAGATTTACATCTCTCATACACTAGGACACTTTTGACAGCATAAAGAGACCAGTATGTTAAATAAGCAATGCAAAATTACATCTGTGCAAATGAAAATTAGAACCAAAGTGGCTGATGGGTCTGGTTCTGATCATTTACACCAGTGTTACAGCTCTGTAGCCCAAATTTAATTAGCAGAGTTAATCAAGATTGATCAGTCTCATGGAAAGGGGCGGGGCAGGGGGGCTGTCGCCTTCTTTTTTGCAACGACTAAGTCTTGGAGCCAGGGAGAGATGGTAGAGAGATGTGATCAGCTCCCTGATTTTAAGGCCAGGCCTGACTCCAATGAAATGGGAAGCCGCTGCCAAGGAGCTTAGTGCTGTCAGGTCCTGGGCACGGCGCCACTGGAAAACAGCCACGCTGGATTTCTGTTCTGCTCTCCCAGCTCGCCCCACGTGTTGGAAGGAGGCATGGAAATGCAGAGCCCAGCTGTAGTGCAGATGCATCAGCTCAGATGCCTGCTCTCTGGAATACTTGTTTCTGGGTTATAGCACAAAGGGACCAAAACCCAGCTTCTGAATCTGTTATTCTAAAACAAGTAAGCTTGGTAATGGAAAAGGAGGAGCAAAATTAGACAGAAGCGGAAATAAAGTGGGTGCTCAGAATGCAGGACTCTAGACACGTAAGGAAAAAAAATTCCCTGTGCAGTAAATGGAAAGACAGGATCTAATAGAGAGGTTGATGCAGAGCTGGAGTCGGAGGCAGGCGAACCACCCCCTTGTTTGCTCCGGGCCACAGTCCCCACCAGGATCTTCTAGAAGTGATGGATGAAAGATGCCCTTTCTTCCATCACGGGGTGCTTTTCTTGATACCTGTATTTCTTCATACTTAATACTGGTAAAAGAAGTTTATACCTCTTTTTTATTTATTTAAAATTTCATGGTTTTGATCAGATCAGCTTAAGCTTGTGTGATTTTCAGAAGTCCTTTTAAAATTCTTACCTTTTATTTCTTTAAGTATAGGTTTATTGTGTTTTGATTACAAATACTAAAAGAGGACTTGACCTGCAAGCAACCCTTTTAATTTGTTTGGTATTCTTATAGCTTATAAACTCTTTCCAATTCTTTCCTTAGTAGGAAATTGCTTGAATTGAATGAATAATTTTTGTTTTCTACTAACCAACATTTTTCTAATAAAAGAAAATTGAAAATTTCCCAGCCAGTTCTAAATTTAAACAACTTAGCTTTACTGTGCTTGCACTTCTTTTGTGTCTATCTTCTTCAAACACTGTACCAATTAGTTTACAGAAAGAAATACTGGGAAAAAATAGCAAACAGTGGTAGAATGGTAGAAAATAATCATCAAATCAACATTTCAGACTCCAGTGACTAATGCACACAGTGTAAATCTGAGAAAATTCAAATGGAAATATCATCAGTGTCGTGATGTGCGTTTCCCACCAGCAGGTTATTCACATAAGCAGGAGGCTGGAGGTTAACTAACTGAGATGCTTTTTGTACCCTAAGTTTTAAGCAAGAGTTACCCACTGTGTACTGTAGTTGGCACGCTCATGCTCACGTCACATCCCACAGCCAATCCAAATTAGTATCAGCGGCGAGGAAAGAAGAACACACAGAATGTAAAATTGCCTGTAAGCCATTATGATGTGGTGAGGAAGGTTACTGGCTGCCCATCCTGCTCGCTTTTCAAGTAATTAAAAAAATCAGCTTCGGACACGGCCAGAGATGTTCCCGGCCCATGTGTTTCAGACCAGTCCTTTTACTGGAACAGTTTCTGCAGGCCAAACATACAGCTCCCACCCTTCTGAAGAGGAGACAAACGATCTGCATTTACAGTAGGCTTTAAATTTGCCAGAAAGACTCAACCTGATTCAAAAGGTAGGAAAGGAAGGACATTCTGTGTAGTTACCGAAGCTTTTGACAGAGTAGTTTCTCTTCAGAAAAGAGCGATCCTTTGATGATACTTAGGAACGAAAAATGCTACCAGTTTGCTACCAGAGCACAGCATTCTTAATATTGAATTTCAGCACTGAATTGACAGCCGTATTTATGTAGTCATGAGGTATTTGAGGAAAAAAAAAAAGAAAAGAAACATTTTTTATGGAGCCAAAATAAGAGTCAATATACCCTAAGGAGCTTGGCATCTCATATGAACTTATGCATCTGCCTCCTAAGGCAAGCTGTGTATCAAAAATTATTGCTAGTGACAATGAACAGCTCCAACGATGACTCAAGGATGAAGCAGTAAGTGTCTCCTGAATGAAAAAAAGACTCCGGGGGAGCCGGGAAGGAGAGAGAAGAATGAGTTTTAAAATAAAGGGCCAGAGTCAGCACCGAGAAGCTAGAGATGAGAGAAAAAAACCCAATTAATTACTTTCGTGTTTTCTGTACACACAAAGCTTATCCTTTTGGTAGCAGCCGCTTCGGTCACTCCCAGAAGGGAGGACATGTCCACTTGCGGGCAAACCCATCTGCCCTAACACCTCTGAGGGCTGCTCGGCTCTGTGCTGGCGACTTTCTTGCCAGGATCACAACTTTTACAAGACCAGCGAAGAAATTTAGTTCTCGAGGAAGTAAAAAGGCACCTTGTGGAATTTTTAGGAGGACGTAACTGTGTGATACTTGCCATCACTTGAAGTTACTGTATATGCCTAAATACTCTTGGAAAAGCACACAACCATAAATCCCTAGGCATCCATCTACCTGAAAACATTTGGTTCTCAAACCCTAGAGATATTTAAGAGAGAGTTTCAAGCAGACTCAGTGAGCAGCTTATAAATCAGGGGGGGAGGAAAAAAAAAGGTCACTAACTTTCTTAGCAGATTAACTTTTTCCGTATCGTATTATGGTACATCCTATTGCACAGCCGTTTCTGAAATAGCTTGCTATAACTGATGCACAAAAAAGTGATGATTGACTCAGAAGAAACATGCTTTAAAAAAATTCAGGACAAGATATTTAGGCTAATAACATTTCCGAACAGCTTGTTTGGGAGAAATGTACTTGTACGCATTTGGCAAGCATGCAATATTGCATCTACATGAAAAAAAGAGAACAAGCAAAGCGTTACATGATATTAAATAAGATCAGATGCTGTTCTTGAATAATGCATTCGGCTACACTTGTTCCCATTCACAACTGAAAAAATAATTATTAGCATGCTATATTTAAAATATGAAATATTTAACCAAACTTAAACAAGAAGATGTTAGCAATGAAAGACTGAGATCACAAAGCCCTTGAAAAGGAAACCGTCAGCGAAAAACAAACAACAAAATAAACTTAAGAATGACAATTAACAACATCTCACCGAGACTGCAGGCAACAGAGCACGAAACGTTGTACACCAAATTGAACGTATTTTGGCCTACAGTGTATACAGGCCCTTACTTTGATTTAGGACATACTTCTTTTAGGTATAAGTAAGCTCTACGTTACAAGAGTCCTGAAGCTCATCTGGGACAACAGTGGTTATTGTGGTAGACGAAGACAACCAACCGTTAGGCTAATATCAGGAATGAGGGCTGCCATTGATCAGCCCGTGCTGGAGCACGCTCGCCTGTCGTTCCGGTTACACTGCCAACCAGGGCAGGAGGGGCTGGAATGCTAAGAAAAAGGAAATAATACTTCTGCTAGGGGAGAAAAAGCCTACCTTCCAGGCCTTTCTGTAATTTCCTAACCTCATAAATGCTTTTTGCATAGCAAGTAGCAAATGTGAAGTACCACCGAAATTCCATTAAGTTATTACAACTTTAGGATTAGAGGAATATGCAAATGAGAGACGTTATTTTTTTCTTTTAAAGCTGAATGTTCCTGTTTAGCCAGCCATGAGGAAGTATCTCTTTAACGTTATCAGTCATACAGAAAACCCTGACATGCCAGACTGTCTTCTATTCATCACAGCTGCACAAACTTGAAAGTAGTGCTGAGATTTAGGACTTAGCTCTACTCTCTGCAGGGCTGCACATTTTTCCATTCCTAACTATCATTTATTTTATGCAATATAATTGAGATAAATTCCTGGCACTGCCACAGCCACCTGGTGTATTCGAGTTCAGGCCCTGTCATCACAACTTGAGGGAGACTTAAAAACAGTGACATATTTTAAGAGTTTTTCATATAGATTTGTCTAACAAAATTCTCAGTAGCTAGTTTTCCAATTAACCTTGAATGTCTGTTGCAAGGCAGTATCTGTGTATGGTCCAGATCTCCAAACTATTTTCTTTTTTACAAGGAAAAGAAAAAAGTAGGGTAACTTTGCTTGTTTGGGGTAGATGAAATTAAGAATGAATGAATATTTTCAGTGATATAAATCAGATTCTTCATGTATTTTCGGATACAGGGAGATCTACATACCTCTTAATTTTTTTTTTATAGGAAGTTCAGGAAATTGAGGAGCTTCTTTTGAAAATCTGAGTTTTGATTACCTCTTACTAGTAAATGAATAGGCCTATCTAACAGGTTGCACACCGTGCCATTCATTGTATCCTATTCAGTAGTTTTCCAGAGTCTAGTGATGATCTGGATCCATGTTCAGCCACCACCCTGATGCAGTCAGGAGTGCGTGTGAGGTGAGGGCAGGAACACCTGCAGCAGAGCAAAACCTGACATGGACCCAGGGAAGGTCAGAGTTTGCATTGCTAACTGATGCTTATCCCATTTCAAGCAGTGAAAACTTTGGATTGACCAGCAGCGCATCAACACACAAACTGCACATCACAGATCAGAAAAGACTTGAGGTACAGCTGGCACATGGCCAGTATTTAAAGTTCAGCATTCTTGAGTTGTCAAGTGGAACAGTACTTTAATGACTTTTTTTCTCTTTTGCATCAGATAAAGAGTTATTTGGACAAAACCAAGCCGGTAACGTAAAGGAGATTTCTTATGGTTTAAATTTTCAGTGTTCTTCCTTGTATTTTTAGTTAGGCTGTGAGATTTATACTGTTTTAATATAGTTATCAGTATGCTTTTCTTCTAATGCCATTTGCTTTTCTCACTATCTTTGTGTTATTTTAACCCACCCTATATTAATACTGATTTTTTTTTCCTAATCTTTTTAATTCAAAACCATAATCACAAGGTGGTGTTTCCTTTTTCCCTTTTCCTGTAGCTGCTTTTCATGGGTTTCACTCCCTTACTGTTCCTGCTGCTGCTGCTAGAGAGGGGTTTTAAAGTGACAGATTAACACAGCACTTGGATCAATTATTTCTACTGTGTGCATACTTTTTGCTCATGTTTCAGACATGCTCCTCCCCCCCCCCCTTAAGTGGTTCAAACCCTTTTTAATTCTTAAAAAAAAAAAGCGTTAGGCGTAACGTTTTTTTTTAACCATGATATGTTATGATGTCTTCTTCAAATTGTATTCCTTCTTTGTGTAGATAGATACTGGAGTGTTGGGAGCAATTAACATAACTCAGAGAAGTAATTTCCTGTGGTTCTTTAGCTCCATATTTATGGCTTTCAAAAGAGTGGATCTGTACTCTAAGGATTAGTACAGTCTATAAATTTTAGTAGTCTGACTTTCTTTTAAGGAATTAAGATAAGAAAAATTCAGTGGTGGCTGGAAATCGCAGAGACAAAAAGAAATCCACATTTTGTGGAGGGTTTTTCTTCTTTTTCCTACTTAAAAAAACCCCAAATAATGCTTTCAAATTATGTTGCAGGACTACTTAAGACATCTCCTTTCCAGCCGGGCCTAGTCCTGCACCTTTCCACCTCTCTGAAGTTTTTGAGCCAGATTTGATTGACCCAGGACATGTTGTGCTGCCATTGCCCAGGGGGACGATTCAGTTCACAGACAAAAACCGATTTAATTTGTTTCCTCCAGCAGTTTTTGCCGACATGACAGATGCCCCCCCAGCCCCTTCCTGAGCAGCAGGCAGGTGTCAGCCCTGTCGGGCGGTCACCGTCACAGGCCTCAAAGAAACTACTCGGGGCGGGGGGGGGGGAAGAACCTGCTGGGCACCGCCATTGGCGCTTGGTCAAATCCGTTTCAGGTGGGATTTTCCACAAATAGGCCATTTAGGGCCAGTTTAGGTGCTATCTGTTGCTGGGCTTTGGGGCATTCGCGGCTTATTGTGATCTTTAACAGCTCTGCCCGACCCCAGCTGCAGAGCGTGGCTCGCAGAGCCGCCCTTGGCGGCCCTCGCTAAGGCGGGAACGCAGGTTCTCTGCCGGGTGCCATCTTTGGCTGCGCTTGCGGGGGAGGAAGGTTTCAGCCGGTGGTGGGGACACCGACCGAGAACTTCGTCGGGCAAGAGGCAAGTGTGCTGCTACCTGAACCCAAGTTTAAGGTGTGTGGGTTTTTTTTGTTATTGTGGGGTTGGTTTTTTTGTTGTTTTTTTTTTTTTTTACTTTAGCTGGAATATTGTGGTTTTCTTTCCAGACTCATTTTGAACTTCCCCGTAGCACCCATTGAGTGTGGTGGGAAAAGGTCTGTTGAGCTGAAAAGGGCCTCAGGAAAAAAAAAAGTGTGAATTCTTCCTTGAAACATCTAACCTTTCTTTAACTTTTTGCATAAAATATGTACAATTCCCTAACAAAATCCAAACGAAATCCTTGAGAAAGCATACATCCTAGTATGAACATGATTTTTTTTTTTTAAAAAAAGAACAAAAATCATCTGAAGCTTAACTTTTTTCTTTCAGTTCCTTGACTGGTTTCATCTTGAGGCAGGCTTGCTGCTTAATCATCTTTTAGAGCCCATTTGATTTTAAACTGTTTAATTAGCTTTACCTCTGGCATCCCAAGCTGCCATCAATAGGTAGCTGTACTCTGCTACAAGAATAGATGCAAATGCAAGGAATACAATTACTCTGGACAGGATTTTTGAAAATGTGATGCGTAGACCATCTCCTCCCTCTCGTGAACTCTTTAGATTCTATAGAAAGTAAAACAGTTACTCACAGAGGGAATGTGAGGTAAGGTTTAATGCATTTTAGCTGTCTTCTAATGTAACCTGGCAATGAAAATATTAAAAGATTGCTAATGCTAGGAGATTTAAGTATGCATTTTGCAGCCAGTGATTAGAGTTTATAGTGGGGACACTTCTCTTATTATGACTGTAAAATGAGTTACTGTTTCATCTATGTGCTTCTCTGCTGCTGGCTTTACCAGATAAGAATCTTGATAGTACTCTTGTAAGGTGAATGTAGCCTATATGGATAGGAAGCAGTGGGGCATGTGGTATATTTAAACAGAAAAGGGGTTAAGTTGGAGTAAAAGTATCCACATGCCCTTTGAAAAAATGCATTTACTGGTTTTCTGCAGTAGATACTATATGCACTGTATCACTTTTGATTTCCCCCTTGTTGAAAGGAGTGGTGAATAACCACCCCACTGAAGGGAAAAATGGCTACTTAGTGAACCTCTGAAGAGCTCATGCTGTCATTGGCAAAATAATTCGGCATACTGATCCTATCTTTCAGTGTAATCATATACCTATTAATAAGATGGCTTCACGTGTAGAGTAGAAAAATGATGCAGTGAGTATGTTCTGTCATTCAGGCCTTATGGGGAAAAGGCGTTTTGACCGTGTAAACTACCTGCGCTGCATTTGCTGAACATGTGAAGCATACGCTGTTGCGCGTTGTGAGATTCCAAACTGGTTAAAATCCTACTATGTCCAATGGTGAAAAGGAAAGAGTTGAGGACTTCAACAGGACTGTGTAATATCTTGTAAGTCTCTGTGCTCTGTATGTAGGTGCATGAGTGATCTAGGTGATAGTAAAAGACTTCAGGGCCATACAACGGTGCAAGCAGGTCTGCTTTCATCTGTTATGCCTGGATCCTGCTAGAGAGCCATGGCATTAGCCGTGGACTCAATAGTTTTTGATTCTCTGAAGAATCAGTGGCTAATCGGTCACTTACTTAATGGAGGAAGCTGTTTGAGATCGTTACACAGAGATGCTGCGCTGAAGTGATGTTCTTGGAGCTCTCAGCATCACAGAATTGTTTGGATTTGTCAAAGGAGTTGTTTCAGGAAGCCATTGGACTCTGGCAGACCTCAGGACCCCATGTGGTTTTTTCTGTCCTCATTATGTCCTGCTTCCTAATTGAGTCTTATCTCATAATTATTGGAACTAGAAACTTCCTATCTTCTGTGTTAAAGACAGATGTCATCAGAGAGCTTAAACTCCTCCTATTTCTCCCATCCTCTTGTCTGTATTTATTACTTTGTATGTAGCTAGAAGACATGGGAGTTACGAATTAGACTTTAGTAGGCTAGCCTGAGGGTATGTGATAGTGCCCGTAAGCCGGCAGAAAGTATGCTGTGGAACTTGGATGGTTCCTCAGCCCACAGTCCATATGCCGGGTGCTGCAGCTCAGTGTGCCTCATGTGTGCGCTTCGGATCTGTCTCACTGCCAGTGTTCTTACATTTGGCAAGAATCTTCTTGAAAGTCAAACAGAGAAGGTGGAGGAAGGTGTGGAAGCGCGAATGACTTCTGCCAGCAGTTATGTGGCCCAGCAAGAATCAATTAAATTTTTCTTACCCTCAAGGTTTTTTTTTTGAGGCTGGTTAGAGAGCAAAATGCGTAGGACATGCAAGACTTCAGCTCTTCCTTGTTGTGGCAGTCATTCCCGCACCTATGATGGAAATTAGATACTTGAAAATGTTAGGGCATGAACAAGGGGAGGAAAAAAAGAATTAAGGAATTCAAGTGTCCTAATTGCTGCTGGATTTATTGAGAATAGAATGTGAGGTGTATAACTGTCATCCTTGTCCTTCTTACGGAGTATTCAGGATGTTTTCTGTGTATGAAGTTAGCTCAGTCTTGTTCTGCAGACTCTGTATCCAAGCTCAGAGTGGTAAACCAAATAAATTCCTTATGGGGTCCTGCATTTTAACTAGAGAGGGAAGGAAAGCACTTGCTGTCCCTGTAGGACTTGCTGTCTATCTCTCCTGTTGACAGTGTTCTGATTTAGGTAGACGAATACACATTCACTGGAGCGATGAGCTAAATGAATTTGTGAGTAGCATCAGTTGACCTTAAACTACAGTTTTAGTGAGTAAACTTTTTTTGAAAAAAAGATGTCCAGCCTCACTAGGAATGTGGGTGTGATAGACCCAGGCAGCTAGAGCATCCCATGCCTGCTGTTGCCTTTGGAATTTCTCTTGTGATTAGTTGCCATAAAATAGGGATTAAAAGGAGGAGAGTTGGGGGTATTTTATTTACCCTAGTGGAAGAATTAACTCAAGAGTAATCCCGAATCTTACCGTTTGCCATGTGTTACAGATTGAGTTTCTGCCGAACCCCGTGGGCTTCAGCAAGTCACTCTGCAGGAGCACAGCTATCTGCCTTTGCAGGACCTTAGATCTAGGCACTCTGCTTAGCATGCTGCTGTTGCCTCAGAGGGTGACTCATTTCCTTCCCCTACCCAAACTTTTCTCTTCATGGATCTGAAGGGGACTCCCATGGAGATCAGGAATGGTCTGCACTATGATGCCAGAAATATAAAACTTGGGGAGAGATTGAAGAGGTGGGATTAAAATGCAGTTTTTATTACGGACACTGTAGGGGAACCTTCTGTTTCCTTCTTTTTTGGTGTCCCACAGCATCTCCTTAAAGCGCACAGTGTTTGCAGACTTGTTGATGGGACTATTCGCAGAAGGAATGTAACAGCTTGTGCCTAATGTCCTGCCTGTGCATCTCTATGACTTCCAGGCTGGCTTTTGCTCATCCAGTCAGTTCAAGCAGCAAAGAACTACCCGGAGTTGATCTACACCTAGCCTGAGATATCTTCTGAGTATGTTTTATTACACAGCTACACATATCATGTCTTACGTAGCTTAAGTAATTTTTGGCTTTAAAAACATCCCGGAGGAGAGGAGGCCAGTGCAAGCCCATTATTTATTATTATTATTGCTCTTGCAGTCTTGTCCTTGCGAGATTCTTTCTGAACTTGCAAACTCTCAAACCTGTCAGGTAAAACAAACCACAAATGAAGAAAGGTTAGAATGTAAAACCCCCAGGTCTGTGTTAAAGTGCTATTTTATCTACTACCAAAATTGAACGTTGCAAAGGTGAAGGGAACCGTTAGAGATCAGGTGCCCTGAATGAGAAAAGATTTCAGACCCTGGACCTAGAAGCCTCCTTGTTGATTTATTTGAGAAAACTACAGTAGTTAGTACTTGATTCAGAGCAGAAATGGAGTTTCTCCACTCTTCATCTTCAAGTAAAGACGAATGAGCTTTCATAATGGACCTTGCCCTGCCAATAGGAATAAATGACTGTGATTTCTGAACACTTTCAAGGAGACCTGGAGACTCAATATGCAAAATCTCTCATTCTATCATTGAAAGTGCAGCCTTGGATTATTACTGACAGCCAAGATGCAGTTAAAGTAAAGGTCATGCAGACTATTGACAATAATAAATTCTAAGATTTGCTATCTTTTTGCTGAGGCCTGCGTTAGGCCATACATCAAAAACCTGTATATAAAAAAGCGGTTTGCCCTCACCCAATAAAAAAATGCTATGTACATTTTTCAAGCTTGCTTTTTGAAGGAGCTAGAATAGGCCTCTTCATTTCATATTCTTATCTTTTAAATTAACACGCTGGGAGAACTGCCCGCCAAACAATCAGTTTAATCCTCTGTGCCCACCCATAATTTATAATTGAAGTTGCATAAAATGATCTCCTGCTAGTAGGCGTAGAAATCAGCGTGAGGGTGTATTTGAATAAAGGCTGAGTGTAAACATTAGTGACTTAATTCAGTTTTCAACATGTAAGCCTGAGGTAAAAAAAAAAGTCTTAAATGCTGCAGGTTAAGTAATTGCCTGTTCCTAATTGGGGAACACATATGTATTGCTTTGAAACTCAGGGCCCATGGTAGCTTTTCTTTGCAACCTCTTCGTGATTAAATGAGTAGAAAAAAGTACAGAATGCACAAAACCAGCAGCTAACAGAGGTGTTCAGGGTTGCAGTTATTGATGCTTAAAAATGTGGATAAGAGCAACTCTGAAATTAAGCAAGGCTTGATGAATGAGTTAATTTTAGCAGTCAAATTCAGATACAAAACTTTGCCTTTTGCTTTTTTTTTATTTTTAACTTTTGACATGGAAGCACCATTTGAGTGTCTTTTTTTTGAATATAATGAATGAATTTGGTTCATATATAGAGCAGATTGAGAGCCTTGGATGTTCATTGCAGTTCTAGGATTTATTCAGAGAGCAGATAATCCATAGGGAGCTACAGTATAATTTGCCATATTTAGAATTACAATTTAACTGACATGGGAAAAAAATCTTTAGAATGAGGGAGAGGCGAAAAGTGTAGTTTTTGACCCTTTGTGCTGGAGCTAACAAAGCCCATGCATATTAACTGCCAACTGTCATGGGCAGTTTTGCTACTGCAGTGTTTTCCCAGTGGAGACTGGACGGTCACCGCCCAGTAACACAGTTTTCAGCAGATGGTAACAACTTACAGTCACTGGAAACTCAAAGTTTCAAACTGACAACCTAGCAATGAAAGATGCCACTTTCTATTACCAGTCCCATGGGTTATCCTCCATACTTAGTTTGAGAGTAGTGAGATTTACATAACATATGCCGGTCAGGTTTTAAGATACAGCTCAAGTGTCTGAATTTACTCATGGACTTGTCACAAAGATTCTTGATAGTTGTATTTAATTGTAGCTGGAGTGGAAGAAGCGGTGGGAGGAGAATGGCATTTTAAAATCTATGGCTCCAATATCACTTATGAGGTAAACACATTAATTAAATACTACTAGAAGCACACAGAATAATAAGAATACATAAGGGGCTTCCTATCTCACACACCGTTAACTTAAGCCTCTTTTCTGTATTGTGTTTGCTTATTAAGACCCCCCAAATACATCAATTACACTGGCATTTGTTATTAAATAAGCAGAAACAGAGAAGCACATACAATTTCAAAATCTCTTCTCTCCTTGTATTAAAAACCTGTAAAGTTTGTTAGACCATAGTGACTGAAATCGTTGTACTCAGAACTTGTATTTTAATAGTCTGTAAGGGAGTAATATGTATTTTTAACTGAATTCCTTAAAATTAAGCTTTTCAAATTATCCAATTTCCAGTCAGTTCAGTGGGAGTTGGTTTGTACGGGCAGAAGTGTAGGTTTTGGCTTGTAGGTACAATATCTATAGAGGTTGCAGGCTATTTTCTGTGACTTAAATTATTCCAGGGTTATTTCAGCAGCTACCTGATGAGGTAAGGAAAGTGCATCAAGTGCCACCGCTCTGATTTCAGACTCCTAAAGTAAATGGTGTGTGCACAGTGAACATTTCACAAACTGTCATTGAAATACTGAACAAAGTGGGTCTGCTCTTGCTCTCAGACCTAATTTCTTCATCTGCCTGATACGTTAAAATGAAAGCTAAAACACAATCAACTTTTCAAGTCATTTTAACTTCTAGAGTTGAAACTGGTTGTAGTGTGCTATTTCTTCAAAATTCTTTGCTTTAAAAAATTAGGTTTAGAATTTGCTGAAATGTTAATGTGTGTATTACTAAGTGGTTCGGAATTCAGATCTAAAACTTAAGGAAAGATTCCAGCTGAAATTCCAACGGGCTGCCAAAGAAAGGTCCGACTGCCTGGGCAGTATTGGAGCAGTCAGGGCGTATCTGTTTCCAGCTATTAAAATTCACCTTTTTACAGAATATTGGAGTTTAGGATTCTGTTTCATTTTTATCCTCTGCACCATCAATTTTTACTATTTCTTCAAAAAGCCTCCTATTTCTTTTCATTTAGATTTCTCAATGATACAGAAGACAATTGGGTTTAAAAAAAACCTGTGGGAGTGAACATGGAAGGCAGAGTATACTCTGCCTGTATATTAACAATCCGACTGGGTGTAGGGTGTATATATACTATATATTACTTTGAATAATTGGATAGAAATGTTTGATAGCTAAAGAGGGACAAAAGGAGAATTTTATTCAGATAATAGTTGTTGGTTTGGGTTATGTGATTAGGATTTTAAGCTTTTTGATTGCTTTTGTATCAAGAGAAGAATCATGTGGCTAGGTTTTTGTAGCACTCCAGGTCCCAAATACTAACTTTCAGAAACCATGCTGAAGTCAGTTGAACCGAAGATTTTTCTTACAGTCCTATCCTCACTGAGCTCACCTTATGGTGAAGAGAGTATTAAGCTACAACTAGACAGACTATCTTTTAGTAGTATGTGAAAACCTGTAGCTGTGAGAAGTGGTTTAAACTTAGCCCAGAAAGTTTGCTTATGTGTATAGGTGTGATTGGGAATCATTGCCTAGAATCTGTTTCAAATGCTGCTGCAAGTTAGGTCAGCATGGCAGTAACATTTTTACTGTGCCTTCTTGTATGTGTTTATACCACAATTTGTTTAGATTATCTCTTTTTGTCAGTCTCTTGCTAGTATTGCTCCTTCCAAATGAGTGGTCCCTATGGTAACAGTGATATAGTTCTTCTGGACCAAGCCTAGTGAGTTTAGTAAAGCTGTTCCTGTGTTGAACTGGTACTGTGTTGTTTGGGTCCCCAAGTTAGTGCACTTTTATTTTCTTTTGAGCCACCTCTTACACAGGGCGTTTCAAAGGAGCTGAGCTGAGGCCCTGTGTGAAGCCTGTCTCCACCACCACATCAGGTTATAAAAAGCAAAACTTAATTCCCTCTGAAAAGCTGACAGAAATAAGTTTCTATTGCCATACCTCCCCAAGGTAACTGTACTGAGCTTGTATCCCCTCGGAGCTCTCCATTTGCATTACTTTTCTTTAATAAATTATACAGCTTGACTTATCATACTATCATCCCGCTGTTAAAAAATTTGTCTTGCGTCTGCCCAGAGGTAGGCCATTAGTGCAAAAAAAAAAAAGTCTTTTAATACTCCCCATTACTGCAGCAGAAAATCCTGCCAACCTGGAGGATTGATTACGGATTGTGCTGGTCCTTGCCTCCCGTCTGCTGCCGCAGCAGCGTTTGGAGGTGGCTCGGGATGGTGAGGTTGCTGCATGGCTGTGCAGCGGCTAACTCAACACGTTATTGCCGTTTTCAGGCAATTAGGCTTGGGGAACAATGTGTACTCCAAATGATGTGTGTTGGAACTGAGTCTTGGACCTGTCTTTCGTCTTATTTAATGGGTCTCTTTATTCTGAACGTACCAGGGAGGCCTGTCAGCTGACCTGTGCTTTGAACCTTACCAAATGAGTTCAGAAAGTTCTGATATATTGGAGGCTTTGAGTCTAAATATAATAGTTTTATTTTACTTCTGGGATTTGGCGGGTGAGGGGGAGGTAGAGCTTTCTGTGTGTGTTTGTTTTTCCTTCCATTTAAAATTTTCACCTTTATGCCAGTTACTCAGTGCCCTGAAATGCCTCGCATGAGTCACACGGGAGTTGATTGAAATGTGACTCTGTACATGATACTCTGTTTAGGATTCTCCGAATTCTAAGTGAATCACAGTAACATTTCTGATTAAGTTTGGGGTTTTTTTGAGGCTTATTGCAGTGAATCCATCTTTAGGCAGGTTATATACTTTTTGTATCATTAAGGATAAATTGCTATTTCTTACTATATCCTTCTATCACAGCTGTGTATTTTTACCAAGAAAAAGATACATGATAGAAACTCATTTGTAGTGTTTGCTAAGTCTTAATATTGCATGGATAGAAATCTCGGTTCCTTGTGTTTTCACATACAGTCCAGGCACCTCCCTTCTTGAATGCTGTGCCTATTGGTAAGAGAGACTTTAGATTTGTTTAACATTAATGCTTCTGGATTACTACCTAAATTACTGTCTATGATCAAGCATATTGAGTGTGACATTTCCAGTGATGGAGCTTTTTGTGTGTATTGGGCTATTTTAAAGTAGTACTGTGGCAAGAAAGCTGCCAATTTCATCTTGCCAATGGTTCCAGTGTCTTGGTACCTGCAGTCCATTTGTGAATGCTCTCTTGGCAGGCAGGTCAGGATCGTTCTCAGAGTAATGCATCAACAATTCCTAGTCACCACAGCACTGAACTCTCTGTGTGCAAAGCCTTTCCACGTTGAACACGCATAAAAAAGTGCAGAATAAGTGCAAGGGCTCATGGTACCCTTGGAGCAGCTACTCAAGACCTATGTAAACTTCTCCAATGTACTGTTCAGGAATCCAGTATCATGCTTTTCTCTGGGGTACACATGAAAAAGCAATCAAATGTCCACTTGGGTAAGCTAGAATCTAACAGCTAGTGAGTTGTGCTCTACTCCAAAGTGCCAGTCACCTGTTGGATTTGTGGTTTGACAGTGAAAAACTGTCCTGTAGTGAGACTTGATGGTGTATGATTGTCTTGAATATAGTACACTGAAGGAAGGATTCAGTTGCTACACATTGGCCATTTGTGTGGAAGGTGAGTATTAAAGATAGCACATCCACCTGCAGCGTGCTGGTTTTCTGCCACTGGCTCTTCCTGACAGTCAGGCACAGAATCGAGTTGCTAATAGAGATAGTATCAGTAGTGCTATGTTGTGACCTTTTGTCACACAAGATGTTGAAACAAAAGACTTCCAAGTGATTTTTTGGGTCAGATGCCACTGACTGTCACTGTGACATTACCAGCTTTTCAATTCTGTTTGCAGTGTGCTGAATGTTGAGCAGCGTGTGTCTGGTACCTGGCTTCTCCAGGAAGAATACAGCCTGTTATGAGCCAGAGGGCTGAGCAATGACTGAAAATATGAAGTAAAACTGGTCCTGAGTCTCTTCTGGGACATCCTTTCTTGCTTTGGAGAATGACACAACGAAAGCTGGTTGCTGTGTGTCTGCACACAGGGCACTGCTTAATGTTGCTGGCTTCATAGGTTATTGCTCTAAAGAGTTGTCTGTGAGATGTGTCACCAAGAATTAGCATCTTGCAGAAAACTGCTGATTTGTACAATTACCTGTTGCAGTGGAATGGGCTTGCGTCCCTTTCTGACATTCATCCTGTTCAACAGTATTTGTTTTCTCTTTGGACCGTTAAGTTCTGAGTTATCCTTTGTTTTTTTGGAGTTGTAAGATTCTGCATGGTATTTCATTCTTCCAGTGTTGTGTTCAGTACAAATCCAGGAGCTTCTCTGCGAGGTGTTGATGGAGCTTCTTTGGGCTTTGCTCCTTTGACAGGAGAAAGGAACTGGAATGTTAATATTTGAAACAAACTAAGAGTAAAAGTAAAACTCACTTCTACAACAGTTCTTTGAGACTGGGTACGAAATTAGATTTACAGTTGGAGACTCTAACTCATATTTGAAGCTGTATTTCTGTTTATGTTCAACCATAATACAATTTTCCAAGAGAAAGTGTGAAAAGGGAAGAGGATACATAGAGGGGCTGAAACTACTGTGCACTGAAAGAATAACAAAAATTCTGTGTCTGGAGAGTTAGGAACAATTTCTGTTTTCTGCAGAACTGTTTTACAGTCTCTACTAGACTGCAGTATATATTGCATTATATATTCTGCTGTGTAATGTGTATTCATATAAAATACATCAATCAATATAGTGTCTATATATAAAATACATATAAAGTATTATTTCACTTAGCATAACAAAGTACCTAGTAGTTACTGTTTTTCCTTGTACTCTAAAGAAAACACCAAGGTGATATGTGGCTCCCTAAAAGTAGAATAGATGAGCTAGTTACGTTTGCAGCATAATCAGATAACTTATTTATACACATACCTGACTTGAAATGACAGTAAGGTCCAGTCAGAAATCAGATGTTAATAGTTAATACTTCAGGAACTCGAGTGTAGGAGAACATCAGCACCTAATTCAGCTTGGTCTCTAGAATATTGTAGAAGAAAGTAATTTTGGTCTGCTTTTGTTCTAATCAGCTGCTGAAAATGTATGCCTGTGTATCCTTTTAAAATGCAGCACTTCATACACTTCTCCAAGCAGGTGATATGAACAAAGTCAACAGTTTGGGATTTACATAAATCAAATCCAAGCAACCTTTATGAAGGGTGTGACCAAATGCTATCAAAGAAATAGTATGTGGGTGGGAGATAAAGCCTCACAGAGATTAGTTGTGGACTTACTTTGCAAAGAAAATAAAGAAGCTGCAAATTAACTGTTGTATATCCACCCATGAGTTCAACTGCTAACATTTGAAGTGTTGTTTGCAGGGTGATGCTGGCTTCTAAAACCTTTTTGCTTTGGTGTGTTGTTTTGTTTTTTTTTTTGTTCCTTTGGATACAGCTGCTGTATCTGTATATTCCTGGCCTAATTTTTCACTTCTTTCTGTAAGGGGAGGGCTTTACATGGGGATCAGTTAAACTATTTGTGTGAAGAGACGCAGGTTCAGGCATAGGAGTAGTGGGAAGACTCTTAAGAACAGAATATGCTGATGTTGTACTGAGTAGTTCTTTAGACTGCTGGGAAAAGGTTCTCCTGAAGAACTTTTTCATCTCTCTGTGTTGGGATTTGGACTTGTTCTCGTTCCTCAGGCAAGATGTTCATAGGTGAGACTTTCCCCTACTCTGAGGGATGTTGCCAACTGCTACTGTAGAAACTGCTGGTCTTCAGCTGGTAACACAGGATTTGAGGCCAAGAGGAGCATCTATGCTTTGCTAGAAAATGCAGGCTTTACTTTGAGGGGTAGGCTTTTTTCAGTAGTGGTTATGCATGTGATTAAAAGCTGCTGGATAAAAATAGGAAATACTCCTGAAAAAATCAGGGCCTGTTGCACCTAGCTTCTTCCATGGTCTAGTAATTGGGCTGGGGGAAGAAATTCAGCCTGTTGTCAGCTCATCGCTTGCACAACTTAAGCACAGTTGTGTGCTTTGTTTCCAGGGTCAGGATTTCCCTAGCTCTCTGTCCAGACACACGTCCCAGGTGCTTCCCAGGTCCATATGGGGTTTGGAGCTGCAGCCTTGCTGTGGGCAACACTGCACACACAGCTTAGCACTAGCCAAAGGTATATTTGGGTTTGAGAGTTAGCTTTGACCAATCACTAAACCACTGCATTTGGGCTGAGGCATTTCTGAAATGAGGAAAGAGGTGGTTCAAAAAAGGAGAGATGTTCTTGGGTATTTAGTCATTTCAGAAAGCTGCTGAGTCTGTTTTGCTCTGAGATGGAAGCAGTTCTGCTAGTCTTGTTCTTTAGGTGATGTATTTTGTGGACTGCTAATGTTTGTGCATTTTCACAAAAATACTATTCCAGGATGAAAATCATCACATAAACATGCATATAAAAAGGAAGAGCCTCATTAAAAGAGAACAGGCTCCAGAAATTGGAGCCAAAACATCAATCCTTTCTTACTAAAGGACAATTAATTCTCCTTACAGAATTTGGATTCTAACTGATTATAAATGCATTTTACTCTAAGGACTAATTTAGCAACTGGGTCAGTGGCTACAATACCATCCTCATCAGTTATATGATGGATAGAGGCATCTGACACTACCTTCGCTCTTGGAAAGGTTTCCAAGACATTCCTCTGTCATCTTGTGACTGCATTCGATCCTTAGCTTTCAAAAACAATAAAACATACAAAGACTTTGTAGTTGCTAATGCTGCATATTTATCAAGAACTAAAAAATAATCTGCCCCGAAGCATAGTACTGTAATTTATTGTTATTCAGAAGAGTAATACTGTTTCCTCATAATAATTTATTGAAAGTTAGTTTAAATGAAGAATGACCTATATGCAGGAAATCTGGGGTGAGTAGAGCAGCTAATTGCTTCTTAATGCAGATAAGAGTCCTGTCTTGCTGTTTCTTCAGCCATTTTGAAGGCAGAGTAGTATATAGTATGCAGTTTCAGAAAGGTTACCAAACTGAATATCCCTTAATGTTAATAAAGAATAACTTTTACTCCTTTAATTATTTCCAAAACCTGGGTTTCATGCCTGAGCAATGAGAATCCGACTGTGGTCAAGTCAGGTATAAACAGACATTTTACCAGCTTTCTGCGTGCTCTTGTCAGTGTGGGTTAATCCAGGCCTGACACAATCCTTGGATTCACTCTAGGGCCTCTCAGCACAGACTCCCCTTGTTATGAATAGTGTCAGGCAGTGCGATGGTTTTGTGTTGTTGATATAACACCACCACTGCATCTACCAGAAGCTGCAATTTGTTTTATTCTAGCTTGTGAACCAGAAGCACATTGAAAGGAAAAAAAACCAAAACAACCCAGACCACAGCAAAAAAAAAAATTACAACCAAACAAAAGAAAAACACTAAGATAAGCATCTTTACCTTTTTTTTAATAAGGATGTCAGCCACTGTTCGTAGATGAAAGTTCAGACTTTCAGGTTCATGGACTTTAGATATAAACTAGGGTTTGCAAAACCAGTTAAGTCATCGGTGAGTTACTTTTATCGTGCTGAAGTACAGCCTTTGAATGATGTAAAATGATGTAACAACACTGGAATTATGTAAGTATTTCTTTTTCATTACTGGTGCTCATTTGTTTTGTGAGATTTATGTTTTGAGAGACTAGCTCTAATTTCAAATGTATAATCTTCACGTATAGATAAAATACAGCACAAGGTTATATAACATTAGTGTTGCAACTCATTTCTTTTTGCTGCAAAAATTATGCAATAGCAACATTGCTGAGTTGTCATATTTGAACAAATTTTAAAGCATACACTTTTCTGGAAAGTGGATTTTTTTGGGTACATTTTCAGAATGCAGTTTTTCAGTTTGAAAATGTTAAGTTCCTGCCCTTGAGAGAAATAATGTCAGTTAAGTTGCTGCTAACAAGAATGCAATGTATAATTTCAACTGCGTAATAGTTTTCCACCTATGCTTCTTGCCAGCCCCTTTTTATAGAGGAATTTGGACAAGGAGAGCATGAGGATTATAAAATACTTACACTGAACTTGAGGCAGATTTTTTTTCGGTCCATAACCAGGTATCTGAGACTCAAAATGAGCAAAATCATGAGCACTGGTGTTCCCAGCATTGCTAGTTTATCTCCTCATTTTAAGGGCCTGAAGGAACTTGTCTCTGGAATATCAATATATCTTTTGACTCATTTGTTCTACTTGAGTACAGAGAAGGGAAGTTTTACATTAACTGAGACTTTCAGAATGCCACTGGTTGCCCAGAACTCCCTATAGGGACCAATGGAAAAAAAACCCCAAACAACCTAGGACTGTACCATGACACCAGTCATCTTCCTTATTTGAGCCATTTGTTCTGTGATTAAATGAAACGTGATGAGTCTTTCCTCTCTCCTCTTTTGACCATCAAGAGAATAAAGGGTGACAGACTAAGATGTGTGTATCTGAAGTTAGGTACAGACCTCACCTTCAGTACCATCCAAACTCCTGTCAGGTTGGTATAAGGCTTGGCATTGACTTTCAGGATCTGTGCATTGTCTCTCATGAATCGCCTGGATGAGTCTTAGATCAAAAACTGTTTAAGCAAAATGCTTCCTCCTGGGTTAGGAAAACAGCCTTAGGTGTAGGACATAAAAGATTAGTGATGTTAGGAAATATTTTCTCCCAAAGGAAAAAGTGTTACAGCTTAGGATGATTAGTGATAACTATATGTCAAATGATATCGGGGAGCTTTCGTTTCTTTCTGTGTATCTGAACTTGCATATCAGCTGTGCAAAACCATGTTTCATGAAAATCTGTTATGTATTCTGAGAGAGGAAGCAAGAACATAGCATTTGATGAGCTGGGCAGATAGATTTTTCTGAGGCCTCTTATTAAGGGAAGAATTATGCTTTATTTCTATGTTCTAGAAGTTATTTTACGTATTAGTTTACGAATGGCCTCAGCACTTTCCTATTGTTTCTTGCCACAAACAGAAAAATGGTGCTGTAGAGCCAGACTACTTTTAATTGCTCTGAAACAAAATGGGGCAAAGGATACAGCAGGATAAAACAGGACTGGTGAAGACCTCATGGACAAAGCCCTTGACTTCCACAGGGGTACAGCCAGGAGAAAGGTATCACATGTGAAGAGTGCCTCTGAATACAGTTTGATTCAGATTAATAAGGGTTGTTATAACTTCTGAGCTCTTCAAATTGAACTCCATGTTTTGTCAACTACAGTATGGTGCTACACAGTGTAATTTAAAAGGAGAGGGGATTTGTATATTTGTCCTTGGAACCTACCTATGAAAAGATGTGTCCCTTTCAATCTTTGAAAGCCTCCTTTAAAAAGTTCAGGGCTTGGCTAAAATTCTGGCATATGACTTTTGTGAACAGAGCGTGTACATAAGTACATACATGATGTAAAATATACATGGTAAATGATGGAACACTGTTACAATCTAAAGTGACCTTTAACTACTTTGCCTGGTGCCCTGAAGTCATTGCTACCACTCATTGCTATTTGACATTTTAAAAATAGCCTGAGAACCGAATAGTTAAATGACAACCAGGTGACCAATGGAATAAAATCGAATCTTGCAACTTATTATGAGTATTAAACTTTAGTTTCTAGAATTTTCTTAAGAAAATGACAGACAAGTTTCTGTAAGACCTAAATGATAGTTTTATATCTGACAAAACAAAAAAAATCTCCGATTTTAAGAGTGTATCGTGAAAAGTATTCTGGATAACTCAGGAATTTCTGAAAATTATGACTTCTGAATGTTTTTCCTAAAAATTGCAGCTCGGCTGGTGATGCGATTCCAGATGCCCTCTTAAGTGTAGTTTAATGGCTGGTGATTAGAAAACATCCACCAGCATATATATGTATACAGAAATACATAGGCATATATGCCTATAAATTCCCTGCAATGCTCTAAAATAACACTTCCGTGTAAAATACCACACACTGCTTCACCACTTGTAAATGCCTGTAAGTGCAACGGTTCTACTAGAGCATGAGATCATATATGCTTTCTCCATAGGTAGCATAAATAATATACAGGCACGTACACATGCAGACATCGTTAAAAGCGCATTCCTGAGGTTGCAAAGTCAACAGTCCCAGATTTATGAGGTGTTAAAAGTGGACGCTGTCTGTGCAGCTTTCATGTACGCCACATGCGTACGTGTTATGATATGCTGGAATTCTAGGAGGACAAGCCACTATCATTGCTTCAGCACCCCCTCCCCCTTCTGAGAAAGGACTGTGTATTCTCTTAGTGAAAAATAATTGACGTTTTTCTTTGTCACAGTCTTTACAAGAATTCTTGGCCTGTACCTGAAAGCCTGCTTACCTATCATGCCTTATACAAGTTTTAATTTACTTATAGGACTTTTTTGCCAACTTCAGTGTAGTTGCAGAATTCTTCACATGCACTAATTCGTTTGCTGTCCTAGTTTAGTAAGCATTCTGTTTTTTCCTCAGTGCTTCTGCAGTTCTGACAATAGATGATCAATTGGGAAATGAAATAGAAACACTGCTGAGCACACAGTTAATGCACTTCTATGGGAAATTAATCGCAAACAGGTCTTCAGGGCATGGTTAAAATATCAGTAGTATCAGACTGCCGTTTCCATTCTTTTAGTCCTCTGCAATTCTTCTTCTGTTAGTAAATTTTGATGGTTATTGGTAAGGACATGGTACAATCCTGTTGTGATAACTATCCCCTTCAAAAATGGGAAATGTTTCCTCTTCATGGTCAACGAATCCTTGAGTGCAGGTCTCAGTTTCTGAAGACTCTTCTCATCTCTGTTTGCTGTCACTTGACAGCATTATGGAAGAGGGAATATGGGTCATGTCTTTGCTACCTGTCAGAATTATTCCTGCAGGTGTAAGTGAGGATAAATGGAGATCTTTCGGATTGCCTTAGTCACCATGGTAAGACAGTCTAGTCTGACAGAACGCGATGTGGGAGTGGGAAAGAAGCACTAGTGAGACCAGTTAGTGTGTTAAAGTTTATCATTAAAGTTGTTGAGCATTGGAGGGGATTTAGAAAAGCAAGCTGTAAAAAATATTTGAAGGCCTGGAAATGGCCTTCTCAAAGATCTTTTTTCTTTTTTAAATGGGAATATGGAAACTATTTGGTATCTTCCCTCTAAAGAAACAGTAAGATAAAATGAGAGAAATCTGTAGCCTCAAAAATGGTTTGACTTTTTTTGTTACTCAATAGTACACTTCTGTCAGATAAAATTATCCTTGGAACGTCTTATGTGATGTGTTCTGGGTGGTTCTTGTACTTAGATGAAGCTGGAAAGCTACTTACCAGGATCTCCTTAGCTTATACAGTTTCTCACAGTTGAAATTCAGGAGTCTATTATATGGTGAGGTAGAACAGGTCAGTATGGATCTTAGGGACCTGGGAGCAGGAGGTGAGAATAAAAGGCTCTATTGAGAGGCTCTGGTGTACCCCTTAAGTACGCAGTTACGGAATTGTAAGAAAAAAGGGCTTCTGGTGCATTGACTTTTCATTCCAATAGTAATCAATGTGTAGCAAACCCATATACAGCTTCTTCATGGGAAAGGTTATGGCTGGATGTCTCCAGTGAAATGGAATACAAATCTCAGTGCTGCTATTCGCGCTGATCATAAATTTGTCTTCCTGAACATGTGTGTTCGGAGCATTTTCAATTTGTGTGTGGGAAAACTAACAACCACTCTCCATTCACTTTTTGTCTGTGTGTTTCCTGTAATGCCAATGTTTAGAAAACACATTTTTTTGGAGCAGGTGTTGATCTTACTTCTGCTTCATGTTTGGAATATGTGTGTATTTGTGTTTGTTTCTGGATTATGGTATATAAAAGTACAGTACTAACAAGACACTGTGCATTCCATTTCATTGCTTAATATGCTTTCATTATTGCAGTAGTTAATTACAAATGAAGTCTTCTCAACTTTTATTACACAATGTAAGGATACAGTACACACTTTTTCAGCGTAAAATGTTCCTTGCTTCATGTATTCGCTCACCCTAGAGAAAAGAAACTATTGTTGATGACCAATTACAGTTTACCGGGTTTACTGGTTGTTTATAAAGTATCTTTCAGATGACTGTTTATCTATAAACAACGTATTTATCAGGGGGAGTGTCAGTGCCAGCTTGGAAAAGACAAGTATGATCAGCCCCTTAACTTTCTCTTTTTTTTGATGAAAACTTTTTGTACTTAATTGAAAATGGCAGTTTCTTCACTGAGAAGGAAAAAAGTTTAGCAGTTTAGATATTATCTATCTTCTCTTTCTTTGGATGGAGGTAAATGAATGTAAAACTGGCAAATAAACGTGAGAGAAAATCCTAAACTAGAGAAGACCTGTTCTTGGCAGCCTTGATGGGAATTGGAGGCAGGGGAGCAAGCAGGGTGTTGGCTCATCTTCAGTAATGGCACAGAATCTGCATCTTGTCCATATATGCTGATCATACTCACTGTTCTCACCAGGGCACAAACAGCCTTTTCTTAGGTTCTTTCTTAAACATAGATGAAGGTGCGAGAGATGGCGGTTGTTTCGCACAATCAATTTTCTGTTGCTTGTTCCGAGTCGACTCCAGAGCTTTTAACAAAGGGAAGCTTGTTTGAGAAGTACTGTGGAGATAACTGAAGCGAAAGCTGTGAGAAGGAGGCTTAAGTGTATCTTAGGGCAAAGGGATAGGAAGGTGCAGTGTTAAGTTCACTGCTTGACTTTCTTCATATAAGGTGGCTGGGTGATGGAGGAGTAGCCGTAAGCCACTGGAAGCAAAGTAGAAAGGGCGTGGGGGGGAGGGAGTGATTAGAGCAAGAAAAGGCGAAAAACAAGCTAGCTGTGTGAAATAATGTTATGTGGACACGGAATGACTGAAACTATTTTCGCTGTGGTGTTGCTGTTGTTAGTGACAAATGCATTGCATTGAAGTAAATACGCCTACATGCATATGTAACAATTTACAAATGTCTTAAAGATCCAGCCTACTTGTGAGGAGTGATGCTGCAAACACACGCAAGCAATTGCATGTACATTCTTTGGTAACACACCTTGACAGGAAGAGGAATCTTTGAGTAACTAATTAAACTTGTCTTCCTCTCTCTACACACATGACTACAGTATCAGTCCTGATGACTGATAAACAAGGTCGGAGGAAAAAACCCAAGGAGAACAGCTATCTTAAGATGAAAGCTTTTTTTTTTTTCTTGCCATTGAAATGTAAGAAAGACCTACCAGTAGTTTAACCTCTTTAGCTGTACTTCATATTTATTACTGGAGTGTTACTGGTTTTCACAGTGCTGTTCTTGTTGCCTTGTAGAGTAGCAATGCTCATTTGCTTGCCTTATCTCAGGGTGAGAAAAAGAATTTAGAAAACTATTTCACCGCTGCTGAGGTTCACTTAGTAAACTTTGGATCCCTATTACAATTTGCCTGCTGGCTGTCTCCCTGACACACAGCACTGTATCTTCCACTTTCAGGGAAGAAGTATAATTGACATATTATTGAAAACAGCAGCAGACAACAACTTAAGTTCTCTGTTTAATACTTCAGGTTTTATTAACAGTTGAATGCTTTCTTACAGTTTTTTTCCAAAGACAAAGAAATGAGTGCCTGTGAATTCTAAATAAAACTAGTAGGAGAGCCATGAGATCTTTACCTTGCCTCATGTAGTGTGTGATTATATGGTTTTAGTATTATCTTTACAATTTAAGGTTATTCTTTGTGCTCCCTGGTTGAACTATATGAGCTGCGGATGTAGATGACAGTACTTCTTGCCTTTCTAACTGACCAAATGCTGGAGAATATTTGTGAATACTTACCCATTTATGGCAGCTGATAGATGGCTTGTAATGCAGTCAAATATAACTAGGTTGGATACAGAGTTCATCCAGCCACTGAAATGAAAGTAGATTTCTAGAACAACTACTTGAAGCTTGAAGTCAACATGATCATCTTCACTTTTTAATTTACTTGAAACATTGATTTAAAAAAAAAACCAAAAACCAAAAAACAACCCACCCACCAAAAGCACAACCCAAAAGGAGCCAACTGCTGAGCGTAAAATTTCAACCTGTGTGCCACTGATGAGGAAGCCAAGCAGCTGAAAACATTACCAGCAAGGGAACCTTCAAATTGTCTGATAATTTGCTGTATTTAAGTGCAGATAAGGAGCCTGGTTTTGATGAGGTACTTTGGATGTTGGCACTGTTTCTAATCCTAGTAATGCAGCTTTTTAATAATTTGAAAGCTGAGACGGAGGTTACGATTTTAACAGTGGCTGATAAAACTCTTTGGGTGTCTTGTGGATACTGGACCCCTCTATTTTATACATCCAGTATGTTACAGATGTAGAAGAAAAGACACTTTTTTAGCTGAACTGAGAATTTTGAAGTACCTATATTAATTCTACCTCTTACTGCCATTCCCCCCCCCAAGTATTTACTGAATATTAAACTCCAATTTCCATCTCTCCTGTTAACGAGCTATTGATGGGGCAAACAATGAATTAAGCTCCTATCTTTTGAAAGGCACACTTAGTGGGACATCTTGACCAATCTCTATTGGGAACCATTTAATTATTTGCAAACTAGTCTGAATAGATGGGTGTCAAGTTAAGCCTTACACACAGCCTTTCAGTGACCCTTTGCTACCTTGCTTATCAATTCTTAGACCTATTGTTTTTTGACTTAAAATACCCTTCCTACAGCTAAGCCCACTACATCCTCTTCTGTTGTCTTTAGCTAATGAGAATAATTGATCCTTTTCTTCTTTATATTGTCCCTGTGTGTACCTGTAGACAGTCTTTTTAGCCAAAATGAGAATGCCTTGTTCTTAATCTTTCATTGTGTATTGTGAAGGCTTTTTTGCCCCACATCCTTGAGCCTTTTGCTTCTTTCTTCTAAACTATCTCAGATTAATTTATTTTGAAATGTGACAAAGAATGTGCTGCTCTACATGAGATCAAACTATTGTAAAAAAGCAAACCAGATCACTTACTATGAATATAAGCAGTGAAATTCCTTTCATATTTTTTCTGTTTGTCCAGTACAATCTTCAGTTTTATATTTTAATCAACAGGACATAAGTCTTTGTTTTAATAACTGAGTGAGTACCAGTTCAACTGAACAAACTGTCATATTGGGTACTAGCAACTTTTGTTTCCTCTTCTTGAGTTCCTCAGTGATTTCTAGACTGGAAAGGAAATCCTTGTGCCAGTTACCAAAGAATGAGCCTCTTACAGTGCTTATTCTGCAGTAACCTTAGGTTTAAATATACAATGTTTCATAGTAAATTCTGCACAGTTTTTGTCTCGGTGTGATTCTGGTCTACACAAACAGGTGTATGTATTCCCAGGCTCTTGTTTCCCATGTTTAGTGACGTTAGGGTTGTGGTTTTGTGCCAGCACAACCTCTGTGATTTGTAAAGTTGTATAGGCAGTAAGCAGTACCAGTAAAAGCATGTTGAAACAGTGATATACTTGATCAAAACAGAGATGAGACACTAGAAATTGGTCATGTAACACGTATCAAGTTAAAGGAATATGGTGTGACTGTTGAAGTGAAAGGCAGTGATCTTTATTCAGGAACACTTGCTTTTCTGTTCCTGCTTTTCTGTTTCCCATCCAGTTCTGTGGCAGTTGAACCTTGTTCCAGAGCAAACATTCATATGGCTTGTTGCAGATGATGCTGTTCAGTAATCCATGCAATTAACAAGTATTCATTTGGGTTGTTCGATCTCCTCTATGCTTCTAAAACGCAGCTGAGCTTTGCTTCAAAGCCTCTTCTTCTAATCTTATATCTCCATTATGTGATTTTATGCCTTTTTTTAATACACCAAACAATGGTGGAGGCTTTTCTTTACCTTCCCAGGATATAATTATATGAAGTCATCAAAAAGAATAGGAAAATAGGAGTATGAAAACTAGGGGTTTCTTAATTGGATGGAGGAGGCAAAGAGACAGTAAGCAACTAATATTTAAAAATAATTAAACTGAACAAAAGAGGGATAATAGTTTACCACAGTAAAGTACCATAATGGTTCGTCAAAACTCTTCTGAGCAGTTTAAAAATGTAAGTTAACAAGACCTTTTCACAAGCCTTCAGCTTTTTAGGATGAAGTCATTCAATTGTTAATGAAGTGCAATATGTCATAGAAGTCTAAGACAAATGGGGTTTTATTAAGTTGTCCTTAAATTGAGCTACAAAATAAATGTGATGTCTCTACTGTCTCTTGTTAATCCTGCTTACAGAACTATGCTGAAAACCACTGAATAGGTTATCACAAACCAGACCTAATCAGCCCCTTGCTGGTGTGTTGGTGGTCTTCATTTATATCCTACCACACTGCAAACACTTTTAATGTGATCTCTCTGTTATTTCTTCATTACAGAGTACACTTCTAATTTATAAATACAGTGGCTTTATTTCTTAAAGAGAACCTCCCAGATCAAGGGAAGCTAAGATGGGGCTCTATTTGTTCAATGTGCAAAGTGTCTAAATAAAGAAGCTAGAGCTAACAACGGCATTTATCAGTAAAATCTTGTTTTCATTTTTTTACAATATATGAAATTATTTTAGGAGGAAAGAAGCAAAAAATCCCCCAAAAAATCCACAAAACACCCCTAGCCTCACGCACCTTCTGGAGCTGGAGAGGGTTACTAACCTATTGGAAACTGATGTCAGAATCTTGAAGTCCTGAACTTTTAGACAGTTCAGACTTTCAGGTGCTTCTCCATCTGTGTTTAATACATAAAGCTTTATGCCTTTCAGAAGTTAAAATACACATTTGAAATGCCAACTTCAAGTCTTCCTGAAGTGTGACAGGAGTCTTTCAATATATAGTATTTTCAAAATGCTTTTGGCCTGAATGAGTAGATGTGAGGGACTGAGACAGTCCAAAGGGAGAAACATGGCCAGTTCATGTTGTTGACCTCCTTTGGATGAAGATAAAAACATTTTAGAACTGGGACACTAAAATTCTGAAGAAGTTAAACAAGTGACATGTTGCCGACGAGAAATTGAACTTTTAATGATGAAGACAAGAAAACATTTCCAAACCTACTTTCATGACATCCCCATCCTGTCTGTATGCAGTAAGTGTAGCATGATTGCGAGTTACTTTTTTAAAATGCACTTCAAGCAATACTATAGAAAATAGCAATGTTTACATAAAATGTTTTAAAACCGTATTTAGTATTTACATGTTAAGATATAAGACTCACTCTAACTTTCAAAATAATTACAAAAAATTTTCAAGACTTCAATTAACTCTTAATTGAAGTGTTAAATTATGGAATAAAAAAATTTCAAAAGAAAAAGCAGGTGATGCTGAGCTCTTTTGTGGAAAAAGACACCTGACCACGTTTGCACTGTGCTGCAATAAAAGCTAATTATATTGCTGAACTAGAAAGCCAGGAGATTGGAGTGTACATCTGTCTCTGCTAACCCACAGGTCATGTGTACAGAAAGGTTAGTCTTTCCGTATTTGTGAATTATTTTAGTTTTCTTCCTACCTTGCTTTAATCACTTAGCTTGTAGAGCCTTCCTGGACAAGGCTTGTTGTTCAGTGCATTAGCATCTAACTCTGGAGTGCTGTGATCTCTGGCAGGGACCTGCACTTTACCAAAGCGCTCTGAAACCTAGGCTGGCTCGAGCTGTGGCTGCCCAAAGCATGGAAGTGACATTTCGCGTTGTTCATAACTCGGTGTCTGTTTGCAGTGTAAGATCAGGTCTTGATCCCACAAATGTAGTTGAAGTATAAGGGTGGTCCAGTTATACTCCATAGCTTTTTTCAGATGAAGGATAAGACACAGGATTGTTTGTGTGTTTTCTGTGTAGTGAGAAGTTAATGGAGCTGGGAAGGAAAGTGGTGATAAATCTGACAGAGAATTATGTTGTAATAGAAAACAGTAGCAAATGTGACTGTTCCCACCTGAAAGTGTTGACAAATGTCTGTTTATGGAACAGCCCATTCTAAAGTTTTCTTCTCTAAAGAAAATCACATGCTGCTGCTTCTTTACAAAGCTTGAAGGTAATGTGTGTTTTCTTTCCATGTCCTTCCCCAGTTCTGCTCTTTCCATGTTCTATTGAGAAATTTCTTTTCATGTGGTATCTAGTTCTTACTTGTGTGATGCTTCTTGCTCCAACTCCAAGAATCACATCTCGGTTCCCATGTCAAGATGATTCAATTTTTTTTATTTCTGTCCTTCTGTGTTTCCAGGGTTCAGAGTCTTCTGGCTCTGCATGTGTGGAGGACAGGAATGTCCTGTGTTGTGTAGGCTGTATCAGGGGTTGATCCAATAGAAGTTCTAAGGATGCGTGTGATGAATACCAGTAGAATGGAAACATGTTGTGCCAGCTTTCTCTAGAATAAACAAAAGAAGCTTTCTTTGAGGACAATGGACATTATTCCATAATCAGCCTTCTCAATGTGGAAAACTTACATTGAATTCCTACATTTCCGTCAGGAAATAAAAATCTATATATTTGTGAAGAGTATTGTAACTATCAAAGATGAAGTCTTTCTGTATGGGGAGGGTATTCTTACTACTTCTGCATTGAATTTGCCCTTTGAAGCAAAAAAAACCAACAAAAAACAAAACAACCCATGTGTCACTAGGGTATCAAAAGAGAAAAGGAAAGGAAGCCTAAACATTTATGCTAGAAAAGTGTTTGTGAAAACCAGAACGGCGTTCCTTTAAGAACAGTGTGTTTTTGTTTTAATTGTATGCTTTACTGGTGCCAAGATGGGTAATCATAAAAGTGTTTGTGGAACCAAGACACATACGTTTAATTCAGAGGAAACAGGCTGTTGTTATAACACTGAGATGTAGAATTAAAGTAGTATGGATGACACCAGCTATAAAAAACTGTTCCAGAAGTACCTGCAGGGGTTTTTTTTAAAGCACAACCAACTTTAATAAAAGTGTATTTGGCCCTCTGTGTAGGAAGCTGATGATTAGGCGATAACCCATTGCACTACAATACCAGCTTTTCTTTAAATAATTGAATGCTAAAAGAAAAGGACTTTGTTTAACAAAACACTGTCTGGTACACAGAAATATGTAATTTAACACATCTATAGCTCTATACTTTTATCAACTCAACAGGGTCTTTTATTTTCCTCCTGTTTGCCCTGTGATTACATTCTTTTATCAGATAGTCATTTAAAAGAGCTGCAATGAATTAAGGTAATATTAAATATCATTTGCATTTTAGTAACTTCTGTAACAATGCTTCTTATTTTTAATAAAAGTGATATTCTGGAAATAAAGTATCTTAACTCTACAGGAGAGAGTAGCTGATTTTTCTCCCACCTGTGTTGACGCAGCTCCACTACTTGGGAATCGGACACAGTAAATTAGCAATATAAAACTACGTAAATGGTGTATTGTGCTATGACTGAGGGCAAACAATATTAGGTGCTAATTTATATGCTAAGGCATGAACCTGCAAACATTTATGTATGTGACTAAGTTTACAATGTGCGTGAATTTACTTGGATCCGTAAGTGTTTGCATTATGAGGGCAAAACAGAGAGCAACTGGATCCCACTCTGTCTTAAATAGAGGAACAGCGCTCTAGTTCTGAGGTGTACAGGTGGAAAAGCTGCAGACTATTCCAAATCCATAGCACAATTCCTATTAATTGCATTTGAGAATAAAACCAAAGAGGGGTTAAGAGGATCTGTATGAGCATCATATTTAATCCTGTTTTAATGTTGTTTCTGTTATTACGAGTAGCAATAACAACAACACTGTTTTGTTTCCTTATAATTTTTTTCCCCGGGGAAGAGTCAGTAGGACAGTGGTAGTGATCTGGGAAAGCTATTTTGGTAGTATGGAGGGCTGAAGTGTTCTGGCAAGTGCTATTTTGAGAAGGATTTGCATAGGTAAAAGGTGATAAATTTAAATACGTGCCACAAATGAATCTTGTATGCTTTGTGCATCTGCCAGAACACTCATTGCAGAAAGCTTTTTGGAAGTCTAGCTTTCAAACTGTAGTGATTGTACAATTGCACTCTCCTACGTTTTATTTCAAAAACTCCAAAAGGGACAAGTTCAGTCAATAAAACTGTTCAGCGCAGTGAGACACCCCCAAAACATAAAAAGAATTGTAGGTGGAAGCGTACTGGGGCCATCCGCATTAAGTAAGAGAGCCCGTGTCTTCCTTAAGCCACATCCATTGCACATGGCTGAATAATGAAGATGAGGCATTATCTTTAAATGACCTTAACTGTAAATCACTATACTGCCAATATTATTTGTAGTTGTCATGATTCATGTTTACAGCTCCCAGCCATCCCCCAACGATCCAGTTTAAATGTTATGCATGGAGGAGGAATTAAAAGTGCTTACTGAAAACCTAATTAACCCCCTAATGCATTTGAGGTGAACTCCTTGTTCCTTAAATGTCTGAATATGCATAATAACAGTCATCCAAGGGGAGGATTTGGTGTCCCATTTTAGGAAATACTTCCCTAATACCTACTACTAGCAGCTTTGAAAAATGTATCTAGGTGGTTGTGAGAATTTTGAAGGACATAAGCTAAAAATTTCATTATTGCATGTCTTCTGCCCTTTAGGCAAAATTGAGAGGGCTTGATCCATAGTTCTTTGCTCAAGGGTAGAGTGTTTTAGTAAGTAGGTGTTAGTTTAGGATTTCGGTTTAGATCAGTGAGGATCTGGAATTTGTACATTGCTTCTCCAGTTTCTGAAATAGTTGTCTGCGTCTCTTGGGTTCCCACTGCCTGAGAGAAACTGATCCATGGTGTCTGTGGCATGTCAGAACTAGAATACTTGAGCTCTCCAAGTGATAAAGCTATGGTAGTTCCGTTACTGAAGATCACAAGGCTGGCAGTAGACTGAGTTTAAGATAAATGTTTAAATTATTAGGGTAGTGGTTGTGTTCTTACTGCTGCTGGTGTTTTTGTAGACATACTGGATCAATAGATTTGGGATCAATTTGCATTGGGAAATCAGAACTGTACAGCAGTTAAAAATCATCTGTGGAGGTTCTTCAAGTGGCAGTATTTTTCCTTCTCTTTCTTACTTAAAGGAATCTTTAAGAATCAATATAAACTTGCTTCTGTTCACACAGGCATGGCCCCAGATGTGGTATTGTAAACCAGGTGTGTTTTTACTAGAATTGTTGAAGGCAGTGCTTGCTGCAATTAACAGTTGCTCTCTGCTGCCCTTCTGCACAGACAGTATTGCTTAGTTAAGAAAGAATTGTTTTTTAAGGGCTGTTTTAAGTCTGTAGGTGCTTTGTTCTGTGGTGGTGTTTTTTTTTTTTAAACTCTACTGTAGGCCTTCAGTGGAACCAAAAAACTTCCACATCAGTGATTGTTGGTTGAATAATCCCCATCAGGAGGCAGAGATGGGGTTGGAGTGATCTTGTCTCAGACTACACCCACTGACAGACTCCCTTCTCTGCGCCTCAGTAGGCGGTTGCTCCATGTATGACCGCTTAATTCTATAGTGGTGGTATAAATACAAGGACAAAAACCCCATGACACACAGGCAAGCTGACTAAAGCTGGTAGGGAATAATTTCAAAGTTAAAAATGCTGTTTGCCACCTGAATTGTAACCATATTTTACAAATCTTCCCATTATAGGACCAAACCATATCCTCATCTTTCCCAGGCCTCATTAAGGCTTACAAAACTACGTGAAGTTGAGGCAAACCAGTTTAGTGATTTTTGAATAATGAGCATTGCCATTTTCATATGCAGGCAGCAGAATTTGTATAGTGGTTTTTGCTGTTAATTTTTTTAAAGTATCAGGTAAATTGAATCTGGTTACTTAGAGCTCTGCAGTACTTCAGTATGCATCCAGTAGGAAGCCTCTACATAAGAGTTAATTTACTTAACTGGTCTCTTTTCATCTGTTATTTATAGCGTTGCTGCAGGTCAGGACATTTGAAATTGAGCTCCCCAAGGTGAACACTGTTGTGTTCTTATTTATTATACTTTTGTGTATCCATTTCAGTCCTCCTCTTGTTAATAAAGTGTGTGAATGACTGTGTACTGTAACTCCCATACTGTGAAAGAGATGAGAGCTGCAGCAGTGAATCAGGGAAATCAAAGGCTGAAATCTCGTAGGCATGAAATACAATTTTGTATCACCACGATGCAAACAGTTTTCATTAGGCCATGTCCCAGGGAAGGACTTACCCATACTGCGGTCTCTTGGGTGTTTTGCTAAGAGTTTAAAGGTTAACAAAGGAAGCAGGAACAAGTACCTTCTGTCACTCCCTCTGCAAGAGTTTTAGTATTCTTAACCTTTTGGTGCAAGAGAACAGCTGCTGTTCTTTGGGCAAGGCAGAGGCTTCGATAGCAATAGGCTATCAGAGCAACCAGTACCCCACTAATCTTAATGATTAGCCCATTGCTCGTCAGATGACCTCTCTGTCTGAGGGCAGTCAGTGATATCAAAGCATTTTTTTTTTTTCACTGTAATTTAGGAGAATCCTAAGATTTAGCTAGAGGTGTCTTGTGTTTGGGTGTTTTTTTTAAACACAAAACACAGTTGTATGAACACGTCTTACCTGGCTATCTAATCTTCCTAGCTTTTACTTGTGTATTTAGTTCAGTATGTGGTTAGGCACAGAATTGTTAAAAGCAAACAGTAAATTAAACCCCAAACTTGTTATGCCTGCCAATATTTTACAAACCAACACTTTCATTACTACTTCATTTTGTGTATGCGTATATTTTGCAAGCTTTTTTTGATGCACACGTTTATGCCACTAGATTACTGCAAGGCAATCAGAACATATCTTGTAATCAACTACTGTGCTGTTGAGCGGGCTATCGAATTTGATTTGAAGAAATAACGCTAGATTTTTGTCAAAAAAGCAACATATGACCACAAGAGTTAAAGGCAAACAGGCAATTAGCAGTAGTTGACACTTATTTAGAAACAGAAGAGGTAATTTCCACTTTTTCCTACTGCCCTACTTAAACCAAATATTATTCTTGTTTCATGCCAGAAATCAATATTAATAAGTAAACCAAATTGTAGAAGTTATATCTGTATTTTTAACTAAGGATAGAGGACACAAAATGTGTATGAAATGTAATAGTATCAGTATACATTCTCCAAGGGTGTTAAAAAGCATTGGAAACAGAAATGTTTCTTAGATATTTTGTTGTTCATTTGCAATCAAAGCATTTCTTCACTTTGCTTCCATGTAGTCATTAAGCACTAATGTGTTTTGCTAAAGCTACATCTTAAAATAATAAATGGGTCATATATTAAAAATAGGAAACCATTTTTAAAAAGAAAAAAAACCATGAAAATTGACATATTTAGTTGCTGTGAGCCAGATTTTAAAAATTATTTAAAATACCATCTAGCACCTGAATACATCTTTAAATATCTCAAAGAAACAAACCTGCCGGCTCTTCAGCATCCTTAGTATGGGAGCAGCATGGAAGGCGAGGGACTTCTGAGACCTTGTAATAGCACAAAGAACTGCAATGCAACATATAATGTGCAAAAGTTGAAATATTAAAAGTGTTGGCTGTAAATTCTGGTTTCTCCTTCAGAAGAGGATCCCGTAGCTTATAGAACAGGTCAATAAACCAGGATGTCTTTCCTGTTCAGGGCCATGAGCAGCGGTATAAAGTATTTAAAAGTAAGAGAGCCCTTAGTTCCAGACCTGACTCGCGTTATGGTTGTGTGAACCATGAGGCTGTAGAGCCGTTGACTCATTCTGCGTTGTGCGGACTCTAAGGAGTTACGTGACTGACAGGAACGATGCTCGCCCTTTCTCTGTGCTCTAGCCCAGGTGGCAAAAGCACTTGCAGGATAGAGAGGCTTCATCCTGCTCATTAGAGAAGGATGCACAGCCTGAGCCTGTGCTTTAACTGTCCCTTTTCTGGGTGAAAGGGGAGTGTAGACTTCTCTTGGTGATTTTTTTTTTTTAAATAAGTGTTACTTTAGGCAGGTAAGAAGGGATTTCATTGGATGCTTAATTGCAGGCTGATGCAGAGTTCCTGTGCTTGGAAGCAGTGTGCTGTCTCCACCTGTTTGGACAGGTCAGGACTTTTAACAGTGGAGTGATGCCCTGCCCTCGGTAAGGGTTATTTCTACACATTCAGCACCAGCTCGATGTATCTGGTAGTTTGTGTTACTTTGCATTGATAGACTTGTTCTTTTTTGTGTTGTTCGCAGTATTAGGTTGGAAGGAGTTTGCTTACAGCAGGTTGTTCAGGACTCTGTCCAGTTGGGTTTTGAGTGTGTTCCCTGATAGAAGCTTGGTAAGCTCTTTGGGTGACTTCTTGCAGTGTTTGACCACCATCACAGGAAAACCTGTTTACTTGCGTTCAGATTGAATTTCATGGTTTTAATTTTTTTGTTTACTTTATTTTTTTTCATGATTTGTAAGTTAGTCATAGCCTTTTGCCCCTGTCAGTGAGTGCTACTGAGAAGAGCCTGTCTCCCTCTTCTTCATTCCTTCGCATCAAGTGTTTAAACACATTGATAAGGTGCTCCTTCTCGTCTCCAGACTGAACAGTCCCAGCTCTCTGAGCCTTTCCTCATATCGATGATACTTCAGTTCCTTAATTGTATTTTTTGATCAAGTCCAGAAGACATCACAAATATTGCACGGTGGATGGAGTACCGAACTTAAAATGTTAAGTTTTTAACAAATATAACCTCCAGGAGCTCTAGGTAAGCCACTGAATACTTAACAGATGCCCACAGATGAACTTGGAAATACTGAAGTGACTTAGACCTAACTGAGATAACTAACCAGTGGAAGCAGGAGATCTAATAGCTGCTGTGTCTAGTTAATAATCAAAGTCCACCTTTCCTATTTTCCAAGACTAAAATAAACATGCTTGCTATTAGATCTTAGGAGAAGTTACTTACCTCTGAGTGGCTGATCTCTGGTGCTGTAAAATGCCATGTGTTTTTGTCCTGCTAATGACATCAGTGATGAGCGTTCCATAGGGATTGCCTGACACAGGCAAAAAATCTTCTCCAGTTCGCTGACTTTCCACTCCACTGTTGACCATTAAAGAGAAGAAGAAAATAGCCCACGGTGCTGAAGATAATCTGTTTTTGATTATATACAGAGCTCAGGGGGAAAAAGTCACAAAACAAACCCCTTCCCAGGGAAAAAAAATCTACAAACAAACCCAGATGAAAACCAGTGATTTATCCAGGCAGACAATGCGTGCGTAGTTGTTTTGAGCTAAGACTGCATATCCAGATTGAATTTGAGAATTAGTTTGGGGAAAGATAAGAAAAAGTTTAGAAATGTCAAAATAATTCTATTTGATCATTCTGAATTGAAGCATTTCTGGTTTCTTAAGCCAGTGACTGGGGAACTGACCTGTAATCTTCTTCTAATTTGTAAAATGAACTTGAACTCGGGCATTTTATGGTTCCCAAAAGTAGCCGGAGGCCTTCTGAGATGGGTCTTTCTCTGATTCATCAACTGAAACCCTTCTATCTAGATCAATCCTAACTATTCAAAAAAGAACAAAAGAGGGACTCGGTAACCTGTCACATGTACTGTATTTAAAAAGAGAGAAGAGCTGGGGAACCAAAACGCTTCTATTCTGGGTCAACTGGTCTGAATCTATTTCTTTGGAATTTTTTTCAAGTCAGTAACTAAATTGAAAAATCAATTATTTACACATCTCTAACTACATGCTTCTCTTGCCAGCCAGTTGTTGGATGTGGGCATTTCAACAACTTCCCTTCTTGCCCAAGATACTCAACCTCCCATCCCTCGCCCTGCTTTTATGTAGCAGACTGTGGTAGCTTAATGGAGAGAGTATCAGTCCTTGTGGAAAACCAGCAGCCCTGTTGAGATCTCAGTTCATTACTGAGGGCATAGAAAGGAGTCAGAAGTCAGTCCTTTGTTTTTTTTTTCCACACAGTCACTGAGTATTTATTAACAGTTTATTCATGGAGTGATACGAAAATCAGTGGAGCAATGTCTGTGGAAGATTAAGAAATCAGAGAGGTTTGATAGAAGTGTATGTGGGGGAAACAAGAAAATCTTTAAAGTAGTACTGCATAAGATGCCTAGTTTTAAGGATAGCCNGAATCAGAGAGGTTTGATAGAAGATAAGACTTGGGTTTTTTGCATATTATTCCATTGAAATGACAGTCTTAACTGTGTGCATGTTAAAGCAGAAGTGTGTATGTGGGGAAAAAAGAAAATCTTTAAAGTAGTATTGCATAAGATGCCTAGTTTTAAGGATAGCCACTCTATTGCCTTGTAAACTTGGGGGCCTCACCAGTAGAGATGTTCAAGAGAAACAGTGCGACCTTTAGGTTGTAGTGTCCCATGTGCTTGTGAAGGCATCTGGGCTAGATGACCATAGAAATCCCTTCTAACCAGAGGTACTGGAATCATACAGCCTAAATGACCAGTGGAGATTTTTAAGACAAATTCTGCTCAAACTCTTTAATTAGCACCATCTCTGTCCTAGCACCTTGGAAGTGGATACTGATTGAGTGTCATCTCATACTCTTACTGTTAATAAATTCTTTGCAATGCACAAAGATCAAATATGCAAGATTATTCAAACATTTCTTTGCTATTCTCTGCTTAATAAAACAAGTGAAAGAAAGTGAATAGCAATTGTGCATCTAAAAGACATGGTGCTATTCACAAAGCATATTACTTCTTTAGACTCCCCAAATTCTAATTAGAACTTTACAAAGCAATAACAAAGATAGCAACTGGATTCTAAACTAATAATTCTAAGCTCAGTGCAAACCGGAAAGCCCCAGCGACGGTAAAATAATACGAGACACCTGTTTTGTATGGTACACATCAAAAGCAAGCCCCAAGGACAATAACTTTTAATATAATCATTATTAAATGTTTATTAGCCAAAGCTCAAAATACCAAGAAATGTATTGTAGTGGAGAAACAACTATCTCCCAGACACACAAAATCTTTCTCTTTTGATGATTAAAACTTTGGTTCCCAATAATCTTCTGGCCCACGGTAGCAAGCGATATTACTGTACTTAGAAAGTAATGAAAGCATATTTCTTATCATTCAATTTTCCTGTTTATAATTTAAAGTGCACTCCTGTTCATCTATCTGTTTGAAATTAAATTCTTAAATTAAATACTTTATAGCTTTTTCATTCTCCTGGAGATAACAAAATTACTGATCAGAAAAATGTCTGTTCAGAAAATCCGGAGAGGTTCGAACACAGAAACTCTGGAAGAGTTTGTTCATGTTTTGAAGATACACAACTGCAGCTTGAGTAAGTCCAGTTGTTTTTTTATCTCAGTTCTTGCACCAAACAAACCAGAACTGGATTGAAAGCCAGACCAAGGCTTCCAACCTCTGTTCTTGTTTTACAAGGAATGACTACCCATCAGTAAATGGAGCTGTATTCTTGCACACCTCTTCTTCAGGCCCACTTTGTTGTGTACCACTGAGTATATATTGGGGCAGGGAATTGAATGTCCCATATCTTAAGGGCAAAGCAGTAGTAAATCGAGTCTGCATAGGAATTTCCCCAGTAAGGAAGGAAGGTAGGAACAAAACCTTTCTTTGTTCTGATTCACCACATGTCTGAAGCCTCTTTTTGATTGCTGCTGACAGTTAATTGCTATCACCTAACAAGGAAGTGGGGCTGATTGACGCAGGGAGTTTTAAAGGAAGGAAGAAGTGCTTGAAGTGATAGGAAACTGAAAGGGCTGAGTTTCTGCTCTTCCCTGCTGCTAGGGCCAACAGTGTTAGAAGCTGGAGTTACTTCTCGTAGAGTGGTTCTCTGTGTCTACTGTAGACACCTTAGCTTTGGGTATAGCTTGATCTGCAGATGATATTGGTGCTTCTGGAGGCAAAAGAAATCCTGCTAGAGTGATGTGCCTTGCTATGAAGGGGTTTCTGTTAATGGAGAACAGTAGCAACTAACCAGCAGTTGTGAGTGTTGGTTCAGAGTAGCCTTGAATTAAGTGATTGCTGCAGATTCTGATTAAACAAAAGCAAAACCACTGTGCAGCAACAGAATTTTTTAATACAGAACTTTGATAAATCAGTAGAATTAATTATTGAAATCAGTTAGTTCTTTAAATAAAACTTTGACGTTACTGTAAATCAGTTAAGGTGAAAAATGGTTATAGAAGAACTTCTATAACACTTCTATAGCTGAACAAATGAAAGCAGGATTTTGGAATTAATCAGAGCACATGAGAAGAAGAAAAAGGAACCAATTAATATTGAGAGAGAAAATAAGCATTGCTCTAAACAAGTAGTGGATTCATACATGGCAAAGAAAAAAGTAATAGACCACGTGCACTAGTGTTGAAATGTAATAGGTTTTGAGAGCAGTTTTTCAACAAGGATGCTATACCACCTAAGGCAAAATTTGATAACTATCTACTACATCTCTTAAACTTTAAAATATCTGTACAGTAGATAGAAAGAGAGAAAGCAGCGAGAGAAACTGAACTCATGTTTTCCATGTCTTCCTTGGGTGTTCTAATAGCTTGGAAAAGCTGGAGCTCCGGCATTTTCATCTACCGTCGTCTTGTATTGTTTTCTGCAGTAGGGTTGCCCCTTTCCTTTCCCAGTACTTGATGTTGCAGGGTTGCATGGGAAAAGTGCCTGCTAGTCTGAAATTCTGCCTGTCTGTAACTTTTGATGATTCAAGGCAGAACTGGGTATCAAACTAATAATTTTCTTTAACAAGGAGTATCCCATGAGGTACGGAGCCGCTCACCTCCCAGAAGCATAAATGTTTTGATGTTTGATACCCAGTTCTGCCTTGAATCTAATAATTTAACAAGGAGTATCCCATGAGGTACTGAGCCGCTCACCTCCCAGAAGCATAAATGAAAGCTGGCAGCACCTTGCTGTGTTGGGATCTCTGCATTTAAAATGTGGACACCTTGGATTTATTTGTGAGGAATGGACTACACCTTTTTTCAAGAACAGAATGAATTTAAAACCTTAATATGGGATGCTTTCTTTCATATTTATCTGTTTCATTTTTTTAAATTTTCTGATTACAGCAAACAACTATGTACTCTTGTGATAGATCTGGCCTGTCAAGAAGCATATGGGACAAAATGAATTTTAAAGAATATTTTCGTCTTCTTTATTCAAACTAATCTACTTTTAAGGTTCACTGGAAGGGGAATTTGTCTCTAATCCAGCAAAAGTTATTTTTCTTAGATGGCAGGTCTACGCCTTTAAGTATGTCTGTATAATTCTCATTATGAAATTCGTGGCTTTTTGCTTCAGTAATTTTGGGAATATGTACACCCAGATTACAGGGAAGTGAAGAGAGGTTTATTTCAAAACTACCAAGAATACAATAATTTAAATGGGAGTGGGTGATTTTCCATTTTATGCATCATCAGTGATGACAAAGATTGTGTTAGATAAATCTTGTGTTGCAGCTGTGCAGCCATTTCAGTTTGTCTTCAGAATGCTCATTGAACTCCCAGGTCTTGCATGAAGCTGTCGGTATTTATGGTACAGAAGATGGAATAGAATTTGTTTCAGCTGTGTTGGCTCAACAGTTTTATAGATGTAAAAGAATCAATTAAACCAGTATTTTTTGCCAGCTTTGTGAGATAACAGCACAGATTTGTGAGGTAAGAAGGTGTTGTTTCTGTGTTTAATAGGATGGAATTATACCTTGATGAATGGATGTTTGAGAAATTATAGGAGCGTACCAGTTTAATTTGAACAAAACCCAGAATTTGGAAATAATTTCAAGAGTGGGATAATGCTACCTTTTTTGTTTGCACAGATACAATTTAAAAGTATAGTCTCTTTAATAATGTGTGGTCTTCTGAGTCTGCAGTTGATGATCAACTTGAGTGGCTGCAGTGAGGCAGTGTGGCTTGCACATTGTTTCTGAACTGCTCATGCAACTGTGCTGTGTTAGAACTGCTAAAAAGCTACCAGTAAAGAGTATCACCTGGTGCTGTTTCTTGTTAGGCACAACTTTGAAAGATGGACACATCTCAGAATAAATCCGAATCGTTGAGGTAAATTTGGACAGTAAGAAGTTCTGATTTCCAAAGCAAAGACTTGAAATTGCTGTGGGGATTGCACTGGATGGTGGACAACTCCTGCCTACCCACCAGGACACAGAGCAGGTGAAATGTAAAGCTCCTGTAGAATCCTTTAATACTACTTGAGATTCCTCTAGAAGTGCTAATTTTAAGTCTGCCAGTGTAGACAGTAGGGGTGCCCAGTTAATGCCTATTGATGTCTCTGCTGAGCCACCAGTGGGCTCATACTATGAAAGTAGGTTTTGTAATGTGGGCCCCTGTCCATTTATGGGAATGGGCAGAGACCGAGGGGTTTTGAATAAAGTCACTCAGGAGCTGAGAGTGATAATGAATTTCATGCTACAGGCGGTATTTAAGCAACCCTCATGATTGCACACAACTGTAACAAAAGGAGGGCTTTTAACAAGCACAAATTTGTAATGTGAAACCACAAACTATTACACTTTTCAAGTTTTTCTTATGAAAAAACACCTTTACTTTAAAATAGGTTTGACTGTTCAGCACAAGAACCGCCACAGACTTAAACATCCAAAGCAGGTCATGCGTGGAATTGGGGGAAAAATGGTGAATTTAACTCAGAAAGCAGCTAAAACTCACCACTGGCCTCCCTGTTTTGCTTTCTTGCCCTCTGGGTGCTCGTGGCTTCCCTACTGAGCATGCTTCATTCCTTTCAGGTCTGGCATGTGTGTGGTTTTTTTCAGCCCCATATCTCTTAAGGCCTGTATTCGATTGGTGTCCTTGGAGAATGCTTACAGAAAACCCAGTGGGTTTGGATACTGAGTGTGGAGTAAAAGCGTTTTGGTTTTCATTCCAAGGGCATCCAGAAAAGGCAGAGATGGAGACAAGTGGTGATAGCTGCTGCCTAGCTGTTAAAAGATTAGATGAGCTATCTCCAAAGATACCTTTCTGCCGTGTCTGCCCCTGAGCGAGGTACAACTTGCAGACACTTGGATGTGCTTTTTACCTCCCTTGTTGAAACTATTCTGCCATACGGAAAAACAAATTCATTTTGAATTTTGGAGCAGATACAGTTTGGGAGCATTCGACTTGTTTGAGATTTGGCGATGGGGATTTTGCTGCAATGGGTTTTTTTTGGATTAAATTGCTTTGATGGCTGCCATTCAAATCAAACTGATGCAGTCCTTGCTAGTCTTGATTGGAAATAATAGCATCAATATTTGAACTTACTTAACTTTGTTCTTAGAGTGGTATGTTTCACATTCTTATTACTCATCTTTGTTTACTTTATTTTCTTTACACAAAAATGTGCTTTGATCCGACAGTGTTATGCTAAGCCCAACTTCAAATGCCTGTATAGAAACATTTATTAGTAAGGGTACCTTGTAACTTACCACCTAGAATTTAAAGTCAACACCTGCAGTCACTTTGAGTATTCTAATAGTGTTAGTAGGCTTTTAAATAATTGATCAGATGGCATTTAAAGCTGTAAAAATTCTGGGATGACTTGTCGGAAAGGAGGACAAGATTTTATCTTCATGTAAAGGACCGTGCAAGCTGCAGTAGCCAAGAGTAAAGGATGACACTGGAAGAGTGGCATTTCTTTGCAGGGAGGCATTGCCCTGAGAAGCAGTGCGCTCCTTGTGTCACATTCATTTAGAGATGAAGGGCAAATTTTTGCTATCCTGTACCACAGCCTCTAATATTCCGCACAAAATGAGAAGTCATCTCAGTTAGTGGCTGGTTAAGGAAACCCTTGCTGTCTTGTTTCCCTCTGAGTTGCTTGAGAATCCTGCTAAGGGTTAAGACCTCTTGGCTGAGATAGCTCAGCTTGGCCTTGTGCCTCTATTATCAGTCTAGATACCTAATTTCTACTTCCATGAAACTTTTCAAGATCCTCCCATCTTTTCTGATGCTGTTGGTATGTGCCTGTCATATGGAGGGATCTGGCTAGATTGTGTCAAATGATGCAATGAATGTAGTCAACAGGCTGCTCACTGGATCTGTCTCTTTCCTTCTGAATGGTTCAAATTTAGATCCATGTATGTTAAGTTTTGAGCTATGCTCCCTGTATCTCTCAGATTGGATAATGCTAAACTTTGTTTACTGAGTTATGGTGGTTTTTTTGTTCTAAAAGTATGGAAGATTTAATGCCTAGCTGTATTCTTGCTCATGAAACAGAATTGAATTTCACATCGTTTCAGGAAGCTTCCTACTTCACCCAAAGTGAATAAATGATACAGGCAGCTTCATCAGCCTCTGATTTAGGTGCTTGTTCTTAAAGGCTGAATTTTGATAAGCTTACAGTTGTCATTCATATCTGTAAGAAACCACGAGAGATAAGTCAACATTGTGATCTTGCAGAAGAGTTCACATTCACAATCATGGTAGGGCATTTCTGTTTACTCTGTATTTACTTAGCTATTTTGTCATGGGATTTGTTCTGTTTACTGTTTGTTCTGGTGGTGATCACCTCTTATTTGATTTGTGATTGTATACCTTAATACTCTTATTTCAGGGTTAACATTCTAGTTAGTTCAGGAAGTGCATTTGATTTATTGATTTATGCTGCTAACGGTGCACTTTCTTGATAATTTCAAATTACTGTAATGAGTGGTCAAATGTAATGGAACTTTACCATCAGTATTTTTATGACAACTTTCAACTGTTATTTTACAGATTCAGAAGCACAATGTGAAACTTTTAGAAATCACTGTCTCTTCTGAAAGTTCATCCTGAAAAACTACATTTAGCCCAATTATATTATATTTGTATACTTTGCCATGCTACCATTCTAGCTGCCATTCTCTATATTTTCCTTTATTTTCCTTTATTCCTTGAAATAAGGAAGTCTGTAATGTGACTTGTACTTGAAGGATGTTAGATGCTTATTTGGGAAGTGGGTTATTTATGTTGTGTTTGCTTCACTTGGGTATCACCAAAATTTTTTTCCTTTTTTTTATAGTCCTTCAGGTTTTGAGTCTAATGAGTTGTCCATGTATTGTACCACTGTTACTTACCAGAGGCATCTCTTTAATGAGATGCATAATAAAAGCATCATCAATTTATATTAGATATTCCCTAGCTCCCTTTACACTAATTCCCAAACTAAGTAGAATCAGTCTCAGAGCCCTAAATGCTAATTTTTATTGATGGCAACCATCAGGAAATTAGCAAACAATGCTGATGTTCCCATGACTAAAGACAATAAAAATAATAAATGATATGAGTATTGTATGCAGAGACTCGAAGACTTTTTTATCCTCTTATGTAACCAAGTCAGACTATGAGTGTAAAGAGTGATGCTAGATTTCATCACAACATTGTCTACTAGAAGTTTGTACTGTTAAATTAGGAATAATTGTTACTGTGCTTTTTCTTGGTATCACAATTTTTGGCACTTGGATGCTGGTCTAGTACCTTCCCTGCCATATAAATCTTACCTAAGCTCATAGAGAGCAAATTTCTGCTTCTATCTGCAGCGAATTATGAATGTGGAGGTTCTGAGACGCTAAAGTAGTGGGGAACCTTGGCCACTTCTCAAACTCCACAAAGGTGTACAGTGTGGTGTGGTATAGAGCTTAGTACTGGATTTAATTTGGAACAGGATGCTTTCCTCACCTGCTCTTCATCTGCCTCAAGACTATAAAAAAATCATAGTATTGAATGCTTGCAATAATTATCAATAGCTGTAAAGGAAAGAAAAGGGAGATTAAAAGAAAGTTGGGCATTTGAGGAAAATGATCTCTGATATATGAGAGCTCTTCAGCCTGCGCATCTTCCCTGGATAGTGCTGCTCCTTTAAGCTGCTTTGAGATCCACCATCTCGGTGTCATTCTGAAAAGCGACAAAAGACGGGCTGTCACATCATGGCTCTCAGCCCAAGCCCTTGCTGGGAAATACGGCTCCCCTGCTTGCAGGAGAGTTCCCTTTCTTCTCTGAGGGTCAGGTGGACAGCACAGGAGTCTTCTGACCCCTCTCTCTGGTTGTGGAGCCTGGTGCAGTCCAGATGTAGATCTTTGGTTCAGCTCTGGTTTTTGAGCATGTTACGTCTTCAGTCATACTGAGATTGTCAGTCATGATTAAATGCAAGGAAGTATCACTCATACTGGTGATTAAGCACAACCAAGGAGGAAGCCATGAATAAGATAAATGTAAGTTCATTAAGGTTTTGTTTATATACTTTTCTTTTTTTTTTTTTCAGTTGAGGAACAGACAGACCAGTTCTGGCTGACTTCCATTTTTCCTTTCCTAAAAAGAGAGAGCGTGTATAGTGTTGATCCTGTACTTCTAAAAACAGGCTACTTACTTCTGGTTGTTATTTTCTAGGTCTCTAGCAGTCTAAATATGTGGCTTGGTGACTCATTTTTTGAGGTAAATAATTGTGTGTAAGTTATTTATAGATCACATGTGTAAAGCTGCAAAGCTGACCTCTCTTCCTGTACAATGCGCACTACGAAAACATGTTTTACAATAATTTGTAAATTGAAGTGGCAATATTTACTTGGCAGAGCTGACAAGTGGGAAGTAATTAATAAAAGCTAAAAGAAATGAATGACTACTTCATTTAATAGTCTTGAGACGATTTAAAAGTCATTGTGGAGAACAGCAAGAAATCAGCTTTTAGGTGGCCTGATGCTAAAGGGCTGAGTGCAACTGATTCTAGTTAGTAATTATTATGAGCAATGAAAATGAACACCTGAAAAAGAGCGATTAAGAGTGAAACTACTAAATTTTCATTTTTTTCCTCTATCCTAACACTTAAATATTGCATATTGTTGTACTGAAAAAACCCCAATCCTTTAGATTGATACTGTTGAAATGAAATTTTGGATTAAACAAGTTTCTTTTTTTTTCCTCAATATACAATAGTATATAGAAGAAAAGAATATTGACTTTATTAAAGCACCCTGATAATGATGAAATGATCCTTGCAGAATGAGCTTCCGGTTACAGTAACTGCTTTGCTTCAGAAGAATTTCTTCCCCTTAAGAGAAATACCAAAAGTAAAACCACAGCCTCTTCTGAAGTGTATGTTGGCAAGGAAATAGTAGGTTAAAACATCAGGGTGTTTATGTTGTTGGTTTTTAAGAAATACCAAAGGCTCACAGGTTACCTCCTATTCTAAAACCACTCATGTGTGGGAGAAACAATAATGAAACAATAGGAAAATTGTTCAATTCCCTCTTTTCATATGGAAAAACAAGGATGAGAAGGGCTTTTAAATATTTAACTTTGGCTAATAATATCTCTTTCCAGAGGTTTTATCTCAAGATAAATGAAAATAAGGGAGAGGTTCTAGTAGGCAGTATTGACTCAGAATTTCCAAACTCTTCATGGAAGGAATTTGGCATCTTTTCTTTCCTCTCGTATTTTCTTCCATTTAATCTTTTTCTCACCTACGTATTTTAAAGAGCTAGATACTGTTCTGTATGTGGGTACACAGCAACAACGTCCGGACTTCCAAAGTATCTTCTGTCCTCTTCAATTTATGTGCAGATATTCAGCAAGATAAATGATAATTGTCATTGTTGTTTAAACAATGTAAATTAAATAAATTGAACAATAGTTTCTGGTATTGCAAGTCTGCTTCTCAGTTTGCAGCCCATGTTGGTGCAACCCCTATGCACTCACAATCCAAACAAAGAAATGGAAGAAACTTCTTGTGTGGGAACAAATATTTATTAATAATCACAGGCCATTATCCATCTGAGGAGCCAAAGGAGAAGCCAGTTAGTTGCCTTTGCTATAGACATAATTTGGCCCATTGAGCTCATTGGAAAATACTGATCTTTGGGCAGGGTGGTATGTTTCCAGAAGATAAACGGATCCAAATCCACAGCAAATTAAGTGCAAGACACTTTAAAACAGCTAATGCAAAGCAATAAAGACTTAAGAAAAGTCCGAATTGAAGTATCTTTCCTTCTTTTTCTGATAGACTCAAACCCAGACTGGAATATAAACCTTACGTTTAGATCAAGAAAGTAACCACTGAAATAAATCATTTCTTTTGTAGTCTTTGCATGAAGACTGTGTATTTTTAGCAACTATTCTATGTACAGCTCAAGCAAAATATGGACTCAGTGTAGAAGCTGTTGTTATTGTCTTGCAGCCCCAGTCTATACTGAGTGGTTGAGAAACTCATTGAAAGTTGCCTGACCTCCAAGCAGACCCACTCTCTTAAGACTAATACCCTAATATGTTCTACCCTCCATCGATGTTTTCTGATATGGGCTCAGTACCAGCCTGTGTTTTGGCATCAGATTAAACTCACTTTGAACTCAAAATCCTATTTGAATATAGCCCAGATTATATTCTTCAATGTGCATTCTTTTGATTTCTAAAGAATATCTTTAATTTCACAACTTTTACTGTTACCATGTGTGGATATGAGATGAAGTGAGATTGCCTGGATACCCTTATAGCATTATTGTGATTGTCTCAGTGCTTTCTTAAACTGAGTGGCCTAACAAATTTAAGGGCTCTAATTTATCAGAATATATGCAGATTAATATAAACAAGTCCAATGTGTTTGTTTCCATGAAACAGGTGATTTTTAGCTTGAGGATTGTCAGCTTGTATGTGGTTGAGGTGAATAAAAACCGCTAAAATGTGCCACGCAGATTTGCTATTGCATCCCAAGGAGGACTGAGGTGCATGCTGTGTAAAATACTTGTCCCTGAACACTCTAGAAACAATACCTTAGATGAATAAGTCTAAGAAAAAGGAATTCAAGTTTGTCAATTCCCTTTGACAATATTTGTTTTAAGAACTTAAAAAATAAATAAATCTTTAAAGTGTAAGTAAGCCTTGGGGGAGTTATTTTCTGCTAATGACACAGGCAGAAAAGAGCTGAAACAGCAGAATTCCATTGCTCAAGTTCAGATTGATTGTCACTGTGTAATGCTGCTTTATAGCCTCTCTGGAACAAAGAAAATACCACCTTTTAAAGTATAGTTATAATTTAATATTCTAAGCTTGGAAGGAGAGAAAAGAAATTTAACAGGCCTCCCTGTTTCCAAAACTGACTTTATGAAATAGAGGGATTTTTAAAAAATTTATATTGTTTCAGCAGCCTTTTCTATCTAGACCCCACCTTGTAGGTTTAGATTAGGTTCAGTGGAATAAACTAACATCTGATTTTGTGTGTGTATATAATAATACAAACTGAAGAAAAAGAATCAGGAGTACAAGTTCTTTTAATTTGATTTCTATGTTATCTTCCCGATAAGAGACAAAACTGAAAAGGAGTAAAAAGTTTGAGCCCTCTTGTTTAGAGGTTGGACTATTCAGTCCCTAAAATCAGACCTTAAAAGAGCTGCGTTCTCAGTTCTTACTGTTTGTGTGGGTATGAAATAAATAGCAGTCATAATTTAAATGAGAAGCGCAGACCAATTCAAGTCCGACCTTTCCAATATGGAATCTTTTGAAGTACGGAGACACTTTACTAGTGTATCTTGATGCAATCCTAGGTGTGCTGTTGGATGTGGAAATCGAAGAGCCTGTGCTTCAGTGTGCAGGTGTATGACGTGGGTCAAGCCAGTGTGGTAGCTCTAAACTTTGGCTCTCCTGGTTATATTTGTATTTACCTCCTAGAACTGCCACGTGCTTGGCTGCAATCCCCCAGGAACGGCCCCAGCGCTTGGGTCTCCAGCAGGTGTGACCCACTGAACGCGATGGGTGAGGGCAGCGGTACGTGCTGCCACACAACTCGTCCGCAGCAGCCCAACGGCAGCTTCCCCGGCCTGTCTGCTGAACAATTACCTGGATAGAAATGCAGTGGGAAGCAGAACATCGTGTTCCAATCTGCTCTTTCAGATCAATCTAAAAAGCACTGCGGTGCCTTCAGTGTGCTGTTAAAATATGTGATCTACTCCTACTAGTATTCTCTCAGCCAGCTGCTTCAGTCAAAGGCTGGAATTAAACATTAATTCAATCTGTAATGGCTTTTTCTTCAAACTGGGGTAATTTTAACTTCTGCTTACAAAACAAAATATTTTATGCCAAAGCTTATGCACATGAGTACCCTTAAAGTGAAAGCTTTTTCACACTTATGACTTGAAAAGTCACAATTTCCAGTCTTAAATTATAGTTAACAGTCAAGAAACATTCATTTTCTGCTGTGCAGTGAGCTGGAATATATGAGAAATACACACTATCGAGTGTGTTTCCTTTCTTGCTTGCTTTTGCTGGGATAAATAAGGAATAGCTCCATTCACATTAATTATTATTGCCCTGGCACTTACAGAAGGTGAATTTGATTGACAGGAACTCCGAAATCCATGTAGTGGGAGTGGAAGAACTGCTAAGGTGTAGGGTCTTCAGAATATGAGCCATCACAAAGTTGGAAAAAATCCCCACAACCCAACAAGACAACTTTGATGGTTAAACAAGAATTTAAAAATAAATTATGCATGAAATCTCTGCAGTTAAACATTTTCCTTCTTCCTTGCCCTTTGCTGGGAGCTCAGGTGGAGTTACAGATTCCAATAGTAAATCCATGACAGACAGAAATTCAAGAACCCTTTGTTTCAGTCACATGATAACCAACATCTGACCTTCCATACAAATAAACTCAGTATTAGCAAGGACATCCTGACGGGGGGG
>VWZK01000708.1:274005-295816 GCA_013396935.1 Baryphthengus martii
GGGAAGGTACTGAATTCTGAAGGATTCAGATGTGGAGAAAAATACTCAAAAGAGCAGGTAATTTATAGACACGCTAAATTTCATTATTGCATTGCAACCCTTAGTATAGAGAAGCAGACTAAATAAGAGCTGCAGCTTTTAGTTAAAGAACATTTTTATTTGCTTTCTCTTTAACAAGTTTGGATGCAAAGAGGCTTTTTCCTTAAAAAAGGAATGAGGTTTACAGAGAAGTAATTTTTGTGTTCCATAACTCTTTTATTTCCTACCAACCTCTCTTCTTCAGTAGGGTCAGTTATCATCCTCTCTTACCAGTAAGAGGGAAAGGTCAAAAGTGAAATAAGAAAATACCATCTTTCCTAAGGGAACAGAATCATAATGTGGAAGGGAGCCTGTGATTTGGCAGCTGTAGCTTTGGGAGGCTAAAGTTGAGTACAGGAAGAAATTGGAATGTCTCTTGGATGGGGAAATAGTGGTCATCAGAGGATGCAGCTGACACGATTTCTCTGTGTAGAGCTGACACCGGGGTGCTTGGTGCTGTCACTGAAGGAAGGCAAGCAAAGGCTCCCTCTTATGCCACTGTCAGTGCTGCTTTCTTATCTCACAGATCATACTCAGAACTAATTGTTTACTGTGCTCCTACAAAGCAGGTAGTGAATATTGTGTAAATAACCAGGCACTTTCAGTTCCTCCCTTGTCTTCCAAACAGCATGTAGGAGATTTCTTTCTGTTCGTCCTACCCCTCAAACGATGTTTTGTATTTGTATTTTTTAATATAATTTGTCATATTTTCATTTAACTGCAGTGTAAATGACTGAACTTTTATGCTTTTGAGTTTGGGGGTGAGACAATGTTAAGACTCACATGTATTCCACCGCATTATAATTTAAGATAGTTATTTCAGATTTTGGCTCAAAACTTGTTCCCTTGTTGCCATTGCACATTACCAACACATTTGTGTTTAATACAATCATTAGTTTATTAAAAGGGAGAATGGATAAAGAAAGAAGCATTAATAAAAGAATGAGAAAAGGAATAAAGATAAATCTGGTGTAGACCTTAAAGGACAACCTTATATGATAATTCCATTTGCGCCCACAGGGTAAGAAATAATGTTCTCTCTGCAGAAGGTCCATCTGCAGTCTGACAGAGCAACGGCGACTCCGGGACCTATCACTGTGACACTTGAACAAATCAGATCCTCAGTCTGTAGTTTTCGCTGATGGCTTGGAATATGTACTGAAGGGCTTAGGCAAAACAAAAGCAAGGAGATAGAATCAGTAAGTCCTCTTGTACGCTTAGTTCAGGTGTAGAATTTGTGTTTTGGACTTCTGTATGGTTAGTAAACACAGGTCTGTAATGTAGAACAAAATTATCTGTTTTCTCATCTGAAACTGGTTTCTGAGTTTGAACTGGGTCAAGCTCATGTCTCAAATATAATTGATGAAAGCTTGACTCCAGAAGCAGCATCCGCTTCCTGCAAACACTTTCTTTTCCATCAGGGCAGTTGGCCTTCTTTTGTTCCTTAGGGTGACTTCAGCCAGATGGGGTGGACTTGTCACTAGAGCAGAATTTATCATATGCTTATAAGCCGAGGAAAGAGAATTGTCCTTATAGTTGCATCAAGAGGTTTTATTATATTTTTTTAATTTTGTTTGTCAGAAGTCATGCAAACTTTTTTTAATATTCCTTTGGGGATTCGATGCTTGTTTCAGGCCTTTTTTTAAACATATGTTTTATACAGCTCTTTTTTTTGATCTGTGCAATGAAGGTGATTATTCAGTGTTGTCCTTTTCTCAGAATTTTTTTTTCATTACTAGGGGTAGTTTAGTTATTGTTTGTCTGTTGAATATAGTTAAAAGATGTATTTGGAAAAAATAGCTGCTAGGATACGTAAATGGAGAAATATATAGAAAAGGTTATTCAGGTTACAAATCTTAAGGTCTAAAATGAGGCAGAAGAATTAGGAAAGGAAACAAAAGAGAAGACAGTGTTTTCTAGAAGGGTCCATGGCCTGTGCAGTGCTCTACTGCCTGACCTGCTGTAAGTGAACGGGATTAGTGTGGCATAGTTGCCTAGTGTCATCATGCCCAGAAGAATTAGCTTGCTCTTCCCCAGACCTACCATTTTACTACTGTCCTTAGTTACGGACGAGCCACTACAAATTAGACCGTGCTTCCTCTTACACTGCTGATTTTATTAATAATAGTCAGCGTAATACTGTATTATGTACTTGCCTCTGCCTGGGCTTTGTATTATTATACGTCGTCCTTTTCCCTGTACCTCTATTGAAAATGGTTTAGTGTAATTTTGTCTGAATTTGTAGGGTGTTCTTTATTAGAGAATAGAGATTTCTTACATGCGAGAGAGAATATTTAGGTTTTTATTTTAATGAATAGCCTAATTTGACATTTGCCTGTTCTTTGAAAATTAGTGTCTAGACCAGAATGTTCTTTTGTGTCCTTGAGGTTTTTGGGGTTTTCTAGTTGGTGTTGAGTTTTGTTTGGCTTTTTTAGAGTGGAAAGAAATTTCACCCATATATAGTATAAGTAGTAGTGACTAACCATTTTTAATTTGCAGCTAAAACATAATCTTTCTTGTGCTGAATGAGTGTCCCCCAAATACTTAATTTATGAGGGATTTTGGCATTTCTACCGCTTTCACCAATGAGAATTTCCTTAGAATGCAAGAAAGACGAGGGCAGAAGAAAATAGCGGGCCGAAGTCCTCCTTTGTGACCTCTAATTCCTAATTGTCACCTGTAAGAACACTTAATACTTTGTGTAGTTTATGCTTTGTGTCTATATGTGCTTAGTAACTAAACAGAACAGTAATAATGATGGACTTAAGAACGCAGGAAAATCTGAAACATGGCAGGCTGAAAATAATTAAAGTACTCACCCTTCATTTGTTCTTGATAATTTGTCTTGCCACACTTGATAATTATGGTAGAGATTAAAAGCTTGCTTGTTCTCAGCCAATCTCCTTTTCATACTTGATCCCTACAGTGAAGTTCCACTACTGAATTTGTGGTATCAAATTCATTTCCATAGCAGCACAGATTTTTGCTGTGGCATCACATAAGTAAAAAGATTTTGACTTTGCTGTAGGGTTAAGCTTCTCTAAAGGAAGAAGGAAGAGAAAATAAAACCTCCTTATGAAGAAAAAACAACTGCAGAAGCAATGCATGTGGTGGCTTGATCCAACAACTGTAAATCTGGGGAGTATTCTCCTTAGTTTAAGTCAGTGGGGCTTCTCAGGAGGGATTTTTTTTCCTATTAAGAACTAAAGGGTAAGTCCCCCAGTGTGATCAAGTTTGTAGTTTTCTTTCCTTCTGAAGTGTACTGTCTTTTCCAGAATTTAATTTACCAAGAAAATATATGTGGATTATTTCGCATACAAATGCAACACTGGCAGGCATGCTCTTTCTGATGGCACTCTACAAAACACAGCATACAATACTTGGCAACATACCCGCTGAAGAGCGCGCTGAATGTATATGCACTTTAAAAATGTCAGCAGTGGAATGTTTTCTTCTCTGGAAAGATCATGATGAAAAAGCATGTGTTTAGAGAAATTTAAGCTACCACCGGGAAGAGTGGCAGGAAATGAAACCAGTGTAAGAAGTGTTGCCCGCTGTTCTGCAGAGAAATGAAAGCCACTTTGACGATGGGTGCAGTGGACTAATGTCGGTCAGTCTCCTGGAAAATAGAATTATGCATAGCTGGTAAACTCTGATAAAATAAAGACCAAAGTCAGCCAGTGACAGGCAAATACCAATTGTAGTCTAAAGATTAGCAGGCTGAATTTTAAACTTATAACGCTCAAAATTCTTCTACTGCTGTTCCTAATTGTGCTAGTTCAGCAGTGCGTGAATTTTTTTTAAGGAGGAACATCCTTCTCGTTAGAATCCTATTCAGTGCAAAATCATTGTAATTAAAACACCTGAAGCTAGTCTAAAACTATATTCCATCTGAAATATAATTTAAAAAATTATTATTGTTGAACTGCGCTTCTGATTTTCATTGTAAAAGTGGTTTCTCATGACAGCCAAGTAGAAGAGTGAGTGTTAAAGGACATCTAAAAGGAGTAGAGGTAAAATGGCCCTTTCCTGCCCCCTGCTTCCCCTTTCAAACTCCTACATCTAATTTGGACAAGAACATACTTGACAGTGAAAATGGATCGTGCAGGGATGAGGGAGTTAGGACACCTGGAACTATTTAAGCTTGAACCATTCGTCCATTTATAATGTCTTTGAGCTAAAAGGTCTGTTTCTGAATTAATATGTAATGTGCCTGTGCAGAACATAGGCTTGTTTCTTTAAAATAGCCTTAAGAAAGGATAGTTTTGCCTTTAAGCAAAAATGTTTTACTGTTTTAATTTAGATAAATAGTAACATGAAAGCAAACAAGATTTTTCTTCTCTGAAATATAACATAGAGCCAGATTATAAAATGAGAAGCCATTATACCTTGTGAAATGGTCCTGGATGGCAGCCACACCAGGAAACTTGAAAAGGAAAATGGTACAGATCTCCTTTATAAAGCAGCATATAGATGAAAAACAGTTTGCAAGAGAGAGGTGAACTCCCTTTCTCTAGCTGACTCACTCTTTATGAGTTTCCCCACAGCATTAGCTGGGATCCGACAGATGGTGTGGAGAAGATCAGGGCCATGACCCCATGTCACACAGCAGACTTAATTAACATTTCTTTCTTCTTATCCATTCTTTTCCCAGACTCCCAGTGAGGCATTTAATGTGCATGAAAGGGTAAAATCGAAGCTATGCATATGGAAGAAAGTCCAATATTTTTAGTAATCTGTCTTTGTTATGGAACCACAAATGGAAATAAATGGAGTGTAATTCACAAAACTAGAGGAAAGTTGCTTCAACAGTGTTACCATGATGGATCATTTACTAAAGCAGACAGATTCATCACTCTTAACCCTCAGACTACCAATTTTAGAAACACTTGATTATATTTCTCAATTGCTGTTTAGTTTACTCATACAAAGATTACGTATCTCATGATGATTTAGATTTAGCAGTTCTTGTGTATGACCATTTCTACCAACTCTGCAAGATATAGAACATTGGTAACAGACTTGATTTGTGTGTGCTGTGAACTAACCAGAGTCGTTTTGTCTGTTGCAAATGTGAAAATGAAAATCCACATGCTGCATTTCATTTCACTACAGCTTATGTACAAGAAACCATCAGCAAGGCTGAAAATGGAGAATTAGCCTGGATTTCCAAAGGAATAGCTTTTTAAATGAAACGATTAATTCAGGTTTGGGACCAACTCCTTCCTTTACCCAATTATAATTTAAGCCAGAAGGATGTAATTCTGGAATGGAGAAAGGTAGTGAGACATGAGCATTGTCACTCAGGAGTCACAGGGTCGGTCAAATGATCGATGATTTTGGTGGCTCAGAATGAGGTGGGCAGGAATAAGTGTACTTCTGTTTGATAAATCATCAGGTTTTATTTAATCTGTTCACAATTTATTTTTATTTTTTACGATGCAATTGTGCCTGTACTTTTATGAAACAAAAGTGATCTTCGTATGTGTACCACAGCCCATTTACATTGTGTTAGAAACTGCAAAGAGCTTTGATAATACTGATTAGTAATGGTCTGTTTTGCTTTTTTTTGTCCTCAGTGCTGTTTTCTTTCTTTTCAATGGCAAAGTATCCAAGGATGTATTTAACTGATTGAGTCTGTCTTACACAAAGAAGCTGAAAAAGTAACTGCTTTGTGAACATAGTCTTATTGCAGAAACATTTGGTCTTTCTAGAGGGATGTCTTGATAGAAATTAAAATGCTTGAGCAAGAAATAATACAGTTTCCAATGAAATAGCAGGCCACAGGATTTAATCTATATTTAAAAGAGCTGAATCTCACATAAACTAGAAGGATTCCCTGAGGGGTCGGTTGGTTGGTGTAACTATTGGGTTGTTCAGCAACCTGAGCTGGGCTATGGCAACTGTTTTTTATAAACTTTGGAAAATAAGAATCTGTGCCAGTCACCCAGCTGGAGCATGAATTATCTTTCCTTTTTTCTTGCAATTCTTCGCTGTAAGGCCACCTCGGAGTACTAAGCTATTCACTTCTTCAAAAAGTAATTGTATCTATTCAGATTTGTGTGTAAGGATTGCTCTTGTTCATTTAAAATTTTATATCCAGTAAGGACATACAGTTGAGCTACAAAGTATAACTTAGAATCACAGCATAAATGTTAATGGATTATGGTGACGCTTTTGCAAGGGCTTTCTAGCTTTGACTTAAGACAGGATTTAAAAGAAGCAAGAGTCTTGGATAAGAAGATATGGCACTGTAGAGTTTTCACCTGCCTGTTGGCAAGAAAAGAAGATAAATAAAGCAAATAAAGTTAAAAAAAAAAATCCTAAAATGAGATCCAGTGCTGATTCCCATTATGCTTCCTAATGATGCTCATTACAATCCTAACTACATTTTAATGCTGAAATCTAATGCCTCCATTCATCATTTGGAATGAAATACAAATGCTGACAATTGACAAACTTAATAATAAAAAGGTTCACAGGACTCAGAACTGTCTGTGCATGTTTATCATAGAAGACAGGGCTGTGGTGGTTGCAGTTCAGGAATACCTCTCTGGGTCAAACATGAAAACAAACCAAAAATCCCAACACAGAAGAGGGGAGGGGGCGAATCGAAGTAAGAGTCAGCAAATGAACACAACAGTCAGTATTTCCAGACTTCTGAAGGGTAGGTGGTTTTTCTCATATTTTTTTTTCCTCATAAAGCCTGCCTTTGCAAGAAAATCCTAAATACAGAGAAAGAGACAGAGGGCGAGGGCAAAACACTTCAGAGTGATTTTGATAACATTTATCATCTCAAATTAACTTATCAGCAGTTCCATAAATTATCTTCCACAGTTCTATCTGTCCCATTCAGAAGCATCCAAAAATTGATATGCCTACCCAGTTAGCTTCACAAAATTATCAGTTGTCGGTGTACCACCTACATCTTATAATACATAGTGCACCTATAAAAGTAATGCTCTAAGCTGATCTTGGAGGCCAGTGATCGAAATTCATTTGTTTTCTCACACTCCTTGGTTGCAAGGTTTGAAATGCAACCATCTAAAGTGTTTTGGTTTTATTTTTATCATTATTATGCTTTCCTACTTTTTCTTGTTCTTTCACATAATAAAGTCTTAATAAATGTGGAAAAAAAAGTCATGGTATGGAGCTATAGATGTCAATAAATTATTTGGTACATGGAGAATTTTATACTGATGGTGACGAAGGTGAATTCTGTTTTACTTGAAGTCTAATTCTCAGTTGCCCTGTCTAATCCAACCATAAAGTAGAAAATATAGGAACAATTTTTGTAAAGCTACTGTTACAATGTAAATATATTAATTCTGACCTTGTAAAGGCAAATGCAAATAAAAATCTTCCATTAGTTAGCAGATTTCCTACAATGAGGTTATCTATCAATATCACTGAAACTGTGGTACTAGTTTTCTCACTCTTAACCTCTGGCCATGCTGAGCTGAGCCTGTTTTATAGTGGTGAGAGGGAGGAACCAAAGAGGTGTTTTTTTTTCTAGAAGCCTGTATTGAGTCTCTCTTCTTCCATGTACAACTGTGGTGTTTCTTCTCTTTAAGTATCCATGTTGTAGATTCTATTGATTGTGTCAGAAACATCTTTTCTCTTTATATTATTCTCTATTTCAAGATTTTCCATTTTTTCTTCTTTTCACTTTTCTTTTACTCTTTCTCCACCTTTTTGCTTCTTCGCATCTTTCACCTGCTTATCTCCTTCATGCACTTCTGGCTTTTAAATAAAACTCTTGTGTCCAAGTTGCCATGACTTCAAAATGCAAATATATCCTCAATCAAAACTTTCACAGTTCTATCAGCAGGCCAATACTCACTTTGAGGGATTGATGAGGAGGAATGTGGGGTTGTTTATCACTGTGAAGGCAGGGAAATAGGTGAACGTGGTGCACTTACGTACATATGATTGAGTCTATATAATGTGTGATTCCCTTGGAAGAAATTGAGGACATAACAAATTATGCTCATAAAATGTACACGTTTAGTCTTATGTTAAAGCATCATGAAATATTTAAACACTAAACAGAGAAATGAACTTTATCACTTTCCTTTATTTACTATGCTTTCTGTTTCAAAATCAGTCATTTTTTCCCCATTTGATGCTACTCTGCGCTTCAATTTGCAGTCCGTTAGCAGAAATATAGTCACCATTATATTTAACCAAATCTTAATTGTTTAGTAGCTCTAGGTCTGTACTGAAAAAAGAGGTATGAGGTAATGTAGTAACTGAAGACTACGGTTAAGATTCTTACCAAGGAAATCTGTTTTCTTTTCTGATACGTCATTGTGGGCATCATAAAGAAATACTGGAAAGCTGGGTAGAAGTAGTACTGTAATAGAGATTGAGAACTTTTAACCAACTTACATTCCATTTTTCTTTCTAAAAAGGGAGGTCCTGAATGATAAAACAGAAAATATGAAACAAGTATAAATAAATTCTCCTACCCAACTTTCTTCATACATGTCACGTACAAAGAACTGTCTTTTTTGGTTACAAGTTTGTCATGTCTATCTCTTTCAAAACTGCTGAAAAATACCTATGATACGAGTATAAGCTCATATCTGCCTAACTTATCTACTTTCTCCTCTTCAATTACTTGCAAAGTGTGGATTGAACGTGCTGTCATAATCCATTTATCTAGACACGTTTAGTCAAGTGATGTATTTGGACTTCAAATAAATGTACTGAATATGATTGCATGATCTTGCCCTATAGCGGTGTTCTACACACTAGTGAAATTTTTTTCCTGATGAGTAGAAAGCAACTATAATTTGAGGGTTTCGGTAATAGTAGCAACTGTTGAGAGCAGGTATAGCTTTAGTCTTCTACTTAGATTAGGGTAGAAATATCCAAATGCTCTGTTAATCACTAGTTCTCATAGAAAGAATTTCACACAAATAAGAATATTTGTGTTCATTGAGAGACATGAAGCACAGATCTAACTAGAGATGTGATTTTTGAAAAACAGGGAGTGGGCAAAATATGACTCTTTTGCTGACTATCCCAATATTCAGAAATATGTAGATCTGGCTCTGCTTTCTTCTCAAGCACGATTTGATATACCCCCTAACTCCATGTTACTTTAGCAGAATTTACAAATGGCACACTGTGACTGAATCTTGGCATTCTTGAGTTTCCCTTCTGATCAAAGGATCATTCATACTTAATAATAATAGAAAATGGTGATGACATAACAGGAAAAGCAGGAACTGAATGGCTCATGAAAGCTGGCTTCTCCTTTCTAGAGGTAGTCTCTCACCAGTTGTGGCTGCTGCAGTGCTACTTGTAAGGGGGATGGAGATGAAACACAGTTGTTTGTTTTTTTTTTACCATGGTGATATCAGTATATCAGCTTTCATGTATAAAAAAAAGTTACTTGCAAATCTAAACACTAGTACAATGAAAATCACACATGTATGCACATGAATGTGCACATCCATCTGTATGCACCTGTGTGGAAGACTTTATTCAAGGTAGCTACTGCTAAGGAAATGTCCAGGAACAGGTTTCTAACAGAAGAATTGTTTTGAGGTTTTCTGTAATAAAAAAGAGACTCCGTGTGGCAAGCCAGTCTCTTATACTGCCTCTGATTTCAAGTCAATAAATGTCAAGATCTTTAAAAATGAACTCCTAATAATAAAACAACTTTTAGATTCATCTCAATCCTTTCCATGTGCTCTTACTTGTGAGTCAGAGTGATTGATACTCAAGTTATTTCCTGAAATGTAAATGATTCAGGTAATCCCATTAGGAAAGATATGAAACTGTAAATTTCTTATGAAGTAGGAATTACAGTGCAGTCTGTCTGGAGAGCCATTTCACAGCTTCACCACGAAGGAAAAAAAAAAGGAAAAGATAAGAATATATAGCATGTGATCTATAGGCCTGTACTTGCTCAAGTGATACCCGTCACAGTTGATGGAAAGCCAGTTTTTCACATTTGCTGTAGATTCTAGATTATCTACTTGTCCTAATTGCTCCTGACTCTTTAGGAACTTGGAAAATTTTTTTCTGTACCTTGTGTTGGATTTGGTGAGAACGCGTTCGGTCCGAGGCTTTCAGTCAGCACGATGACTGCCCAGATTTCATTTGATTTCTTTCCTGTTAGAATGCTCTGACCCAGAAGTTGGGATCCCTTTACGGTTGGGTGTTGTGCTCCACAGAATGGTGGTTCAGAGGGATGCTATTTCACTTCTAGCTTTTATGATTTCCTTTCATGTGGCTTTTTTTCAGGGGAAGCCAAGATTGTATTCTTTTTATGTGGGTTATCTTCTTAAGGCGTGATGGCAGAAATCCATTGTGCTGTTCTGTGATCCGGACCCAGATTTTGTCATGATATAACTGCTCTGTAAGTAGATAGATTTGCCCATTGGAAGGCACACCTCTTAGTGGGAGGGATGCAAAACAGTGGAAGGCCATAATACACCCTTCATCTGATACAAAGTGACAGGGAGGAGGAAAAAACCCGGAGTTATCAGAGAGGAGAAAAAGGGATTAGAGGAGCAAGGTGTCATTTGTCAGTAACTTCCTGCGGTTGATTATTGGATGCTGTTTCCCAGCTACTTGGGGAGACACCCTCAACTAATTGTTTTGGGTTGTATTTCATAAATGGTGAGCGGGCTTGATGTCATTTGACATTGCCTTCCCCGCCTGCAGCACCAGCACATTGCTCTCCCCAGCTTTCCTCTGCGCTTTGCCAGAAGAAAGCGTATGTGATAGGGGAGGCACGAGGTCTGGGTGAGCCAGGCCGTACTGTGATGCTCTTCCGAAGAGAGAAGAGTGGCTCTTTCCAGTGGGGTATCAAAGACTTGCTCCTGCAAGAAGGTGACAGTTTTGCTTTTTGTTGATTTCTCAGGAAAGCTTTTAGGTTTCCTAGGAGCAGGATACACAAGCCCAAGGAGGACACCCAGCTGGTATGGAGAATGTTGACTCAAGAGCAGATAATTAGCCAGTTGGTTTTTACGAGCTTTTCCTTTTACTCCCTGAGCAGATGGTGATTGTGGTTTTCATTTTCAATTTGTTAGCAAGTTTATATTGTGATAGGAGAGATAGTTTAGGTTGAAGATAGGTTATATCCTTTGCCTCATTCTTTCCAGTTTTGAGGGAAATCTGTAATGTGAGACATACCACCATGCTCAAGATGTGCCCTCTGACAGAATTGTCTCTGAATTTACTGCAGATTTGCAGTTCATTCTCACTGCATTAATTTGGTTTTGTTGCCTATGGTCTCAGTCTTTCTTAAAACGTAAGGCTTGCTGAGATAAACTTTGAGGCTGCGGTACTTAAAGCAGAGTGGGATTTAACTGTATACCTGTTTATTTACTAAGATGGTGCAGGCTTTCCTATTCATTGGCTATCGACCAGTCCAGTAAAGGTAGATCTGAGTCCCTTCATGTTTTTTCTCAAATCTGCTTTTAAGCACTTAAGTCTGACTCTTGAGTCCAGTCTTCCGTTATCCTGCGCAAACACCGTTTTACATTCTGGTGGGGTCAGATAATGGTTGGACTTAATGCTCCTAAAGGTCTTCTCCAACCATAGTGATTCTGTGATTCTTGCAAAGCAATGTGTTAAGCCCAGCTTATGAACAAGTTGTGTTTCTCTTCTGCACAACTCCTATCGGATGTAACTTTCAGAACCTCAGTTATCAGATGGTAAATAATCTTACAATATTTTAAAGGCTGTGATCAAGACATTATTAAACCTGTTCTTTATTAACACTGTTTTCCACTCTTGTGTTAGATTAATAAATACCACAAAGAGCAAGAAAACCTGTATCAGGAGAAAAGTCATACTTTTTTCTAAGAAGACTGAACACATAATGCTCACGCTTCATGGTCTTTCATGCCTTTTATCAGCAAGATGTCAGTTCTCTCTGGGAGACTGAGCTGAAGCACACTTCAGTAGGAGTTTGTCCCATCTATAGAGCACAAAGGCAGGCCTGATTGCATCCCAAAGTCTGCAGTAGCAGAGGACCTTCAATAAATTAACACTTTAAGAGGTGTTCAGGGCATAGTTTACGCTGCAATTCCTCTCTGACACGTTGCATGATGCATTCGTGAAAAGAAATCCTATGAAATGCAACAGGATGTAAACTTGAAACTGAAGATTTATTTATAAAATACTATGTAATCAGTAAAACATTTTTCCCATCCAAGGAGAGAAACTTAGGAAAACTAAGCATTCAGAAAAGCTTAACAGTTGGCAAAGATTCCATATTTGAGTTGGTTCACCAAGATGTGTTATTTTTGTTCATAAAAACTAATGATATACTGCCGATGGTCATCAGCAGTTTGCATAGAGATTATAATGGGGAGACCTATCTTCCTCTTTAGTTTTATACTTCCAAAAGTCAGTGAAGGGAAGGAAACGTTGAAGTAATCTCTCTGATGTTTTATCAATCATATATGTGAATAAGAAAATTCACAATTAGAAAATTTTAATTCCCGTATTAGATAGTGATGATTAAAACTTGGTCAAAGTTGTTCCCAATGTTCAAAATTTGTCTTTGTTGAGCATGAGAGTAGTGAACTTGCTCTGAGTTACAGACTTCAGTACTTCTTAGAAAACAAACTTTATTAGATGAATAGAGTTGTCTGTCTCGGCAGCAAAAGCAGCAGCTCAGCCTTCACATACTGATGTATCTCGTTCCTGAAGAATACTCCTTAGCACAAATGGGCTGTGGATATAGCCCTCAATATATCTTTAAATACAGTGAGAAAATTATTTAACATTCATGGTCATTCCACTTGCTTTTTGAATATGAAGAAAGGTTCTTTGTTTTTTTCTGATTTTACTTCTGAGATTATTAAACTTTGGGCAAGTGCTGCTATAACTCTGCTTTAATAAATGATACACATTAATAAAAAGGAGTGACATGTTAATAAAAGTATGTCACATCTTCTGAACAGATTTGAAAACAATACAAAGATCTATCATTTTATCATTTAACTAGAGTCAGTACACCATGGAGTATAAAAATTATCTCTGTTCATCTTTGGAAAAAGTAGTGTTATTTTAATTGTTACCGTAAAAGGACAACTTCTAGGGTGGACACATTGTAATACTTGACCACTGTTTCTGGTTGATTGGAGAACACAAGAAGTACTAAAGACAAGGAAATACAGAGACAGGTGCTACATTATCTTTTTCATTGCTTTACCTAACTGCAGAACTTAACATTTTTACAGAGTATTTATATTGTTTGGATCTTGCTCTAAAAAATGGAATACATGAAATTCAAAACACTGCTGACCTTACTTTGCCTGAATTGATCAAATGTGAATGAAATGAATTTTTACCAACTCTGAAAGCAGATATTTGCTTCCATTGTTTTTTACATGAGTCTGTAGTACTCGGAGCTTCTCTCTTGGGCCATGAAAATTATCTAAACTGTGCCTGTTTTCAGTCTCTTCTGCACCAGCAGCAAGGAGGAGGAAAATGTTCATTCCATAATTACCAGTATTCAAGTTGTATTTATTACAAGATGCCAAATGCTCAAGAAAAGTGCCATACTCTTTTATTGTGTTGGCTGGGCTTTGCTGAGACTCTGACTTCCCAAATGAATTTCTAACATTTTTATTTGTTGGTGAGTTTGTGAGAAGGAAATGCTCCCTCAGTTAGGGGTTGTGAGATCTTCCTACCAGCTGCAGTTGTCTTCTGAGTTTCTGTGCAAGAAATACTAAGATACATTTTGCTGGTTTACAGATACTGGTGTACAAGAGAGAATGCAGCCCTTACTTAAGAATTAAGATTTAGAAATTTCAGAATTAAAATATAAAGAAATAGATGTTTAGAAATACTGATTTTTTTTATTATTATTTTCTTTTTTTAGAAAGACTGGTTTTCTTGTTCTATGCCCAGCTGCCTCTCATAGCAATTCATAATCATTTCTGTAGGCTCCTAGGGACCTCTTTTGGTCTTGTTACTGCCTTCTGTGTTGACATACTGTAAAAGACCACTCTATGTATCTGTTTTTCACAAACTATCAGTGCTCAGATTGGTCTGTTTAAATAGGTTGTACATCCTTTGGTCTTTGTTCCCTCTTATTACAGAAAAATAACACAGCATATAAAAATTGTAGCAGACCTGTTCTTACAAAGAATCTTTTAGGCTATAGCTCAGCTGTGCTACAGAAAGCATTTCTCAAATTGTGGATTGTGTTGGACACTGGCTTAAAAAGCGTTTTCTGTGGGTCAGGTGCTGAAGCAGATCCATTTGGCCTTCAAGTTCAGAACAATTAATCAACTAATATTCAATCAATATTTAATCAACTAATTATCACTTGATAATTGATTGTGCTAAGGTTCTTAGATTGCAAGTTTACTTGTGATTAGAACCTTACATTCCCATGGAGTCCTCTTGATTTCCATGTTGAAATGTTTATGCACAGCTGGATTTTGTGGTGTGGCAAAGTTTCCAGAGGGAATTAGAGTAGTTATATAAGAAATGAAAATTGGAAAAATCTTTGGGTCAACTTACGCTTCTTTTGAGACTCTTCATTGATTGTCTACTACAAACTTTATTTGTTTTCAGCGTTGCTGTCTCTTTCCCTCTTGTGAAAACTGTGAATTACAGAGTAGTAAAAAAGCATTAGCATTCTTTCCTGAATGTAAAGCGATCATAACTCAGCACTACTTTGCTGCGTGCTTTTTTCCCTTGCTTACGTACATAATTGCTAAAACCTTGGTGAAGAAATTCCTCTCTTCAAGTAAACAAAATTCATCCATGCTTTAATAAGTGTCTATATCGTTACTCAGTACCATCTTTTCCTGGTTTTACTGGATATACATAGTACACTGTCTTTTGCTTCAGATCCTTCCTGTGGATAAGCAGAGTGTATCCTTACTGTACGTAGCGTAGTTTTTTACTCCTTTACCTTTCTTCTTTCTCTCCCACTCCAAAAAGTCCGTAGCATCCTTTGATTCCTGTACATTATACATTTTTTGTCATATAGATAGAAAATGGGGGAAAATCTCCTACTTAATATTTAACTACTTCAATTTCACAGAATCAGAGAATACCAGGTTGGAAGGGACCTCAAGGTCTAACCCTTCTTAGCAAAATTCTGTTTGTTCCAGTGCTCACGGTATTTATGTTTGTAACTTTTCTGGATGGTAGAAAAAGAAATAATCACTTTTTAAGGAGAATCTCAGTGTTTTGAACTTTTAAAAATCTGTTTAATATTTTAAAGTTCAATTTCTAAGTCAGCTGGCTATTTGTAAAGCAGTTCAATTCCGAAATAGGTTCAGCGTTCAAACCTCTGCACATTGGTTCCACTTCAGCGTGCCACAGAGACCTAATCCTCACAAAAATGCTATTTGATCCCAGGAAGAAAGAAAGATAATGGATTGACCCTCTACATGAAACCATAAAGCACGAGTTCTGGGTTGCTGCCATTCAAATGAATAGAAACCGGCAGCAATTCTAACACCTTTCCAGTTTCAATTTTATTGCCTCTGCAGGCATCATGCTGGAATGGTAAACATTTTAATGGTCAGACTCTGTCCACTTATACCATTACTATTTCCCTATTATCGCCCTTTTTTTGTGTGTGAAGCAGAAATGAAAACGTGACAGATAGCTGCAAATGAAATGGAGATACCATTTGCATTCGTTTCAGTAGAAGCAAATCCCCTTCTTTCCCATTTCTTTGTTGTCCTTCAGAGGGATCTCTTACGGCTTCTGAAAATCCGTGAGCCCGACACTACATTTGGATAATGCGGCTGAAACCCCACGCATCAGTCTATCGTCTATGTGCAAATGCTAAACCTCTTTATAAAAAGAGTCCATCATTTCTTTCTGAACCTGATTGATTCAGATTAATAGCAAGATTTCAGTTACACCTACTCTGAAAAGCTTTTTTTAACGTTATTTTTTAAATAAAGATGACTCTCTAAAGAAGCCAGAACACAGAAAAACCATGTAAAAGCTGATGGGCTTATATGCTTGTACCTTTTTTATTTAAAATAAGCTTAAGTGAGTCACTGTCCTGGGTTATCCTTACTCAAAGATGAATCTGATTTCCTATCAAGTTCTTATTGGTCATGTTTTCTTTGTGTCCTATCAAAGAATGTCCCATTTCTTTGATAGGACACAAATTGTGGGTGTTAAATAATCCTTAAACTTAAGCACGTGGTATGCATTCTTAATGTACTCCTTCTCAGTGTTGAGTTGTTTTGGAAACATTCCCCTTCCTGGGTGTTCTGAATCAGGGAAAGTTCTGTAGAACCATAAAATTAATCAAGTTCCAGAAAAAATGCAGTCTCAGAAGAAGAAAAGTTGATTGCCAAAGACCGCACAGGTCATACATTTTTATGTTGATGTGTTTCGACAAATACACATTTTCAGACAAAAAATTAGAGGAAAAAAAAATATTCCAGGCAGCTTTGAGACTGTAGTTTGTGCCCCCTCTTCAAACACGTCTTTGTTCCTACATCTTAGAAGGGCTAACACCACCGCTATGGGCCTGGGGGGCTAAGACAGCCTTCTCTCATCTCTCAGAGATGCCAGCAGTCCTGTAGAGAAGGATTTAGTCATGAAAAGAGGCAGGTTACAGACACACACGTGCAGAATTTCAAAAGTATTCTGGATGAGTCTTATGATTTAGTTTTAGGTGGCCTTGTAAGGAACAGGGAGTTGGACTCAGTGGTCCTTATGGCTCCCTTCCAACTTGACGTATTCTGTGATTCTCTTCCTTGCCCGTGACTCCTGGTCTGGCTACATTTTGAACGTTCGACTCCCGTCACATCCCCAGTCCAAGCTCCTGTGCATGGGACCTCAAGTGTGTGGGCACCGCTGGAAGAAAGGATGGTGCAGGCCTTGGGCCTGTCCCTGTAGAGAAACAGGGCGTGCAGGGCAGGCACCTGCTCCTGAGAGCTGGAGGAGGCTATAGGTGCACCTACTACAGCATCAATTTCAACAGGATTAAAGCAAAATACTCTGATGATGCACCTTGATATATAAACAAACACACTCACTCTACTTTTATCTGTCCATAATTACAGTTTGTTATTCATATAAAACTCAGTCTAATGTGTTTCATGATATCGAGAGACATGTATTTCTTACCTTGACAGAATTCCTGAATGTGTGAAAGAAGTGAAGGCACAGATCCAAGCAAAGGTTCTTTACAAACCAAATTCTAACCCAATGATCAGCACTGCATTTCTTTGTGGTATATATCTTAAGCTTTCTGGGAAAGAGAAGCTTTAAAAATCACATAATATGCCAAGAAGCAGCATTTATTGTCTCACAGACATGGAAAAGTCCCAGTTTACAGCAAATATCATATCATGTGAAAACTAAGCAGTGTTTCAAGCCAGACCGTTCTATCTGACTATCCTCCAAGGTTGTTACAGTTCTGAAACAAATTTGGATTCAAATATTGTGGCTGACTCATATGAAATTATATACAGACGTGAATCTAAGCACTCCCAGCTTTGCCAAAGTATCCAGTTTTGGTTTGCATTGACTAGTTTGATGCTTAGTCTTAAGCTGGTCTTTTTTCTTAACCAAAACTGTTGTTTCCCCTTGTGATGATAACATTAAAAGAGTGTGCAAGACAAGAATTTCCCACACACACTGTAAAATGTATTCTGAGCCTGTGTTTGCTGCTTTCAGGCTACAGAAACCATTTCTTGCCATGTCATGCAATTAGAGCCACACTTCAATCAGCCTGCAGAAGGAGAACCATTTTTATGTGACCATGTGCTCTCTTGAGTATTTAGTTGGGTTGCTAAAGGTGCTGCTTTAGTAACTTGACTGCATATAAATTGCAATTAATATTCATGAAGTAAAACATGGGATTTTTCCTCTTCAACCTTTGTAAGAGAAACATTCAAAAGAGCCTATCTGGGGGTGCATGTAGGAAAAAGCCTGAGTGACTCCAAAAATTGTTCCTTCAGAGAAGTTAATATGTATGTGTGGAGAGTGAAAACTGCTTTTCTCCTTGTTCCCCAGTGATGGCAGAGAATTTGCTACCTCTGTAGATCACATATTCAGGTTCAGATGAAATAACCAAGTCATAGTAAATCTTCACCAGATTTCTCCAATGTTTATGGAGATTTTTCTATATTCTTTTTCCTATTACTTCCCAAGCTTGTTCTGCTCTTTCCACGGTAAGAAATAGTCACTCTCTGTGTTAGGTAAGTTGACTCACTGGGGAGGAAGCCTCAAGCTGGCTCATGGCTAAATATCCTTATGCTGAAGGTTTATAAATAATTTTCATCCTATCTAGTGTCTCCTCCAAATTTTATTTTATTAAAACTTTTGATCAGCCATATTGTCCTGATTACAAGGTAGGAAACAGAGAACGTAGTTACAGTGAAAATTTCTTTCACAGGATGTGGTGCAGGTATTGATGACAGAAGCAGAAAAAAAACAGAGTTCTAAGTTCCATCACAGGTTGTAAAATACAACTGTTTGAATGCAACATCTGGCTCTGGAAATCATTAGTGCCTTTGCATTCATGGAGTTTTACAGTACTTTACAGTACACTACGCCCTGCTTGCCTGTGTCTTACAAGTGCCAGGGGCAAGATACTGTGCTAGGCTGACTTCTGGTCTGATCTGTAAAAGTTTTGTTTGTTCCTGCTGGACTCTGGGCCCTCTCGCTTTATTCCCCTGTGCTCCTGGGAAACTTCTGTTCTTAGCAAAACCAGCCCTGACCAGCCAGCTTGTTTCAACACAGTCAACAGTGTTTTTCTATGAGTATGAATCTATTTTTTTTTTTTGTTTTCCACACCTGCCTGGTATCTCTTAAATGTACCTTCAGCGTGTCTCTTGCAAGATTCTCCTGATTCCCACTCAATGTTCACAACATTGCATCTCAGCTTTTATTGCTCCTTCAACATCTTGTGAATCTGCAAGCACAGCCTTGGCCTTTAGATGATACACCTTCTAACTTTTACCATAAAGGTGCTCCTTGTAAATGTCTACAAAGCTTCTCCCTTACCTTCTTCCTCATCCTTCTTTCAAAAAGAAGGAGGAGCTGAAATCCTGTGTTTGCAGCTTCTTGTCCTAGTAGTGTTTTGTTAATTCCTTGCTCTTCATCTCCACCTACCTGTTGTCTTTCACTTTATTTAGACTGCAAAACTTTTATGGTTCAAGTTAATTTTGTATTTCCTGCTTTTGCAGAGTGTAAGTGATGTCTGAGGCCTCCTTCGCGCTGTCAGGATAGCAGTAATTAAACAGCAGCAGCAGCACCAAAAAGCCTAAGGTAGGAAAAGTTTATACGTGTTAGATATAGAACAGGAAGGTCAGAACTTACTGTTTCGGTTTCATAATGCTCCAGCCAGAAGCTCAACATCCAGTGTGATTTTTGTTTTGGTTTTACGAGATGTGAGGGAGACAACTTTTTATTTGTTTATATGCTGCTGTAGAGGCCATGTCTGGAATGCAGAGGAAGGAGGTTGGTAAAAGTAGTGAAGGCTGCTCTGTCCACATGGGTAGACTTCAGAAGTAGCACAGTGGTGTTTTTCCTAGGGATCCAGAGGCAGTTGTGTGGACGCTGTTGCAATCCATAAAGTTAAAGCTGCAACCCATTAAAACTTGGTTCAGTAAGAACAATTGTAAGGAAAGAATCAGCAGGGATTGCTTTTAAACCCTCTGATTTCTCATTCAGGAGATCTGAATTTTCCATTTAAAAAGTTTCTTGTTCTAGTGTATTAATTTGTCGTCTAAAATATCAGCAAAAATGTACCAGAAGTTACTTTTCTCATATACACGTACTGCATACACAGCCTTCTTGAAGAAACAGGGACTGCAGGGGTTGTGTACAACTTCTTCTTTTATTTGTTGCATAATTTAGAAAATCCTAGTAATCTAAAACCTAAGCACTTTTATGAACCACCCTTCCTGGAGAGAAACACTTTCTGTGTTTCAGTAATAGACAGAAAACTGCAACTGAAGATACAATCATAATTTAAGAGCAAATCCCGGCAAAGGTCCTGAATAGAGCATTCTGTGCTCTCCAGTAAGTGCCCTTTTCTTTCCTGCCTTGTTTGCACTGGGGGTTGCATTGTGTGTAAAAAAAGGACCCGCAATTGAAAGCGAGCGGCAAGATGAGCACGGCCGATAACGCTTGGCCACTTTACCGATACTTGTAACCAAGTTGGAAGATCAGTTTGATTACTAGCTTTTCTCAGAGAAGTGTTGCCCAACAAGGTACAGAATGATGAATGCTGATCTCTTAAAACCACTAAAGTGTGAAGTGTTACGAAAGGATTTTTTAATACAGCTGTGTGATAAAGCAGCCTTCTGTTGATGAATCGCGGTGATGTGGCTGTCCTAACGCTTATCTGAAACACTGAAAAATGAAGTCATTAGGCAAAATAAAATGCAAATATTACTGAATACTGGAGTATTTTTCTTCTCATATTTCAGGTTGGATTTTCAGCTCCCTGTGTGACATTTACATACACCAAGATGAAAATAAGATGCATAAACTTAGTTTCTCCCCATCCTCCAATAAAAATGAATTAGTGAACCAAGAGAGCTGAAATGCCGCCTGCTTTTAAACTAAGGCTACTTTATAGGCTCAGAGTAGGAGGAGTATTACGTATGGAGTATGAAAAGAACATTGTAGTTACAATCCACAGGCCACTTGCTGTCTTAGGACATGTAAAGGTGGAGAAAGGAAAAGGGAGAAATCGTGTGGCCTCACTGCAAGTCTGAGACTAACAGAATAGTATCTTGAAAGTGTTGATGTCAGGCTGTGAAGATAGAGCACACTAATTATACATGTTATGTCCTGGTCACAAGCCTGTATTCAAATGCTGCTTGCATCCTTAATTTGTCCTTGGCACTGCCTGGTTATTTCAGGATTACTCTAGGGCTGGAAGTTCAGTTCTGGATTTGCAGGTAGTTAAACTATTCCCCTCTCCTCATGTAAGAGGATGGGGAAAAACCTGTGGACTCTTTCTGTGGCATTTTCCTCCTCTTCACTCCCCTGAGGTAGGTTCATCCCTCAAATAAGTAAAGTTGCTGTTAGATGTCCTTTCTGAGCTGGTGCTACAGACAGGACAGAACGAGGAGAACTCTGTTCAGCTGCAGTTTGTCACTGGCTGCAGATACGTGTAGCTACAATTGATCAATACAGTCAATTCTTAAGAATATTTTTAGATTTTTTTTTTCTAGTATTAGTCTGCTAAGAGCTTAATGTAGTCTGATCTCATCTCAGGCTATAAAAATGCCTTTATGCCTTTAGCTTGTGTGAAGCCTTCAGGCATTAGGAGCTTCCAGCCAGAACAAAACTCTGAAGGGTAATTATCATCTGTGGAGGTATTATGGAAGTAGCTCATTTGTCTTTTGCTTTTCATGCTGCCTTCTTACAATCTATCACATTTTAAAATACGGTTTTGATCTTTATCCACAAGTTACCTTTTGGTATTCTGGGTTATCAAAAAGTGATTTATTAAAAGCTTAAAGAGAATGATCCCCAACTCCATTGCCAAACCACTACTTTCCTTTGAGGGTGTGTAAGTCTTGATAATGGCCTGAGTAAGCATGAAGAATTTTTCTCAGGAGCTTGGATCCATTCAGCTTTATTGTCTGCTGTTACTGGCATAAAGAGTATTTTGGTTTGTAACAACATTCTAGTGGAGAAGCTGGCGGTTCATGGCTTAGACAGGTGGACTCTTCGCTGGATTAGAAACTGGCTGGCTGGCCGAGCCCAGAGAGTTGTGGTGAATGGGGTTAAATCCAGTTGG
>VWZK01000708.1:296103-366967 GCA_013396935.1 Baryphthengus martii
GACTTGAGGCTATGGTCTAGGGGTTAGGGACGCTGGGATGAAGGTTGGACTAGAGGATCCTGGAGGTCCTTTCCAAGCCTAGTGATTCTATGATTCTAGGTAATTAGTAGTGTGTGTATATTAATAAAAACCAAACCCCAAAGAAATAAGCTTAAAGCAGACTGCTAAAAGAACACACTTCACTGTGTCGTTTTGTTTGTTCTGAAAGGGGAGAGAGGAAATATGATAGATAAAAATCACGTTATTATCTGTTCATAAACACAAATTTGTACATTTTTAAAAAGAGAAAACTGCATAAAACTGTCCTCTGTTAGTTTTTGTCATGTGGTGGGAAAAATATACAGTAATAATTCAGAGACAATAAAATTTTATTTTTTTCATTGGAAGGTAATTGGGACTTGTTTTTAAGTTCATACAGTTGCTATCAAAGCATATGACTTTGTTAGAGAGAGCGGAGAGTGGTGTTTCCCAGTACAGGAGGTCAATGGAGCAGAACCATGGCCAGCTGCATCACCGAGTGGGACACATCTGAGCGCTCCATGGATGCTGGTGTAGTGTACTGGGGTAGGTTTAGCACTACCAGTTTTGCAGGCACAAAGCCAGAAGTCTGAGATGCCAATGCGTTCGTTCATGGATATCCCTAAGTAAGTGAAAAACTAGGGTGGGATTGTTAGATGGATTCTTAAGATCGTACGGTAGATAGTTCTGGTGGGAAGGGACCTCAGGAGGTCTCCTAGTCCTTAGAGCGGAATCAACTGTGAGATCAGACCAGGCTGCTCAGGGGTTTAACCAGTGAGGTCTTGAAAGCTCTGAGAATAGTGCCAACCTCTCTGAGCAGCCAGTTGAAATTATCCTGGAAGGAATGTTTGGTTTCCAAATTTGATCTACCGGTGCAATCTTAAATTAATCATTTATTTTGTCTTATTTTACAGAATGTCTGTTTTTGAAAGTTGACATTTATTCCCGGATTTGTAAGCAAACCAGATTATCTCAGGAGGCTGGGTCCTAAGTGAAAATGTTCCAAAGAGATTGTTTAGCTTGGTTTGCTAGACTAGTCTTCACACTAACGTGGGTGAAAGGAGGAATAAAACTCTTATTTATTTGTTTACACTCACTGACATCAAATATTATTTCGCTACATAAAAAAAAGCCTCTTCACTATTCAGAATCTGTCCGAAATATCATCAGTACAGTATTATTTATCCTGTTAACATTAATTATTTGCTTAATTCAGGATTAAATACGAATTTAATTCTACTTTATCAAACATTGAGAGTAAGCTGTTTTCTTCTACAAAATGTAAAAATGAGCAAAGGGGTTAAATACGGGGAAAGACCAGAAAAGGAACTAGACTTTCTTTGTAAAATCTTTGTTAGTAAAGTCTCTCAAACATAAATGGCTGTAAGAGCAAAGTCTTACAGTACTTGATAATTAGATAGTATTAGTGGGAAAGTTACTTGTTTGACATTTAAAAAGCCACTTTAGTTTACATACACTTTAATACAACTAGAAAGATTTCATCAGCTAATAAATGTTGTATCCAATTGCTTTAATTTCTTCTGAGAGAAAAATAATAGTATTCTAACTTCTTTGGTTAATAAATTATTCTTGGATTTCAGTAAGATCTGGGGCCTTATTCCCACAACCACCCTTGTCTAAAATATGCATGTGCTTGATCAGAGTAAAAAACCATTTTACGGCGTAGATGATCCATCAAACAGACGATGCGGAGCTGGAAGGGTACAAGCTTGTCGTCCAGAAGTTAAATTTGCAATACAAGGCTTCCCACCTGCATCGCTTCCTTCACTGCACCCACACTCCATTCGATGAGACCGACGTAGGGTCCACATACGGCGCTACCTTTTTCTGAATTGCATTTTCTTCCCAAAACCATGAGATCGATTAATAATGCACACACGCTACGCCGTTCATCAGAGCAGCAGTGGGCTAACTGGAAAACATTGTTGAGTGTGGTGGGATCTGTAAAATTTTATCTAACAATATATATAAGCACAGACGTGCTATTGTGGGAAAAAACCTAAACCCAACCAAATAGTGTATGCAGTTCTGGAGTTCCAAACGTTGACTTTTAACTTCTGGCAGCAAATGAGAAATCTTAACTTTAACTGTTGATACAGAGTGTTTGCATGCTTGGGGAATACATTAAGTGAATTGCAACAAATTTGTTTGCTTTTCCTCCTACCACTTGTTCAGCAGAACATTTTTGTATGCGTAGAGAGGGGGTGACTTTAGTATAGGGATAGTGCCAATTATAAGCCTTTTTAGTGGAGAATTTTTTTTCTGTGCTTAGTATGCATTGTTTTTACAAGATTGAACTTGTTATTTGGGACACAGAGCACAGGTTGCTTAGCACAAAGGTCTTGTTTCTACCAGCATGCAGAGGAGATTCGGGCAGAGATAAAATGCAATCACTGTGAAATGTCCCATCTCCATATAATACATCTCCCTTAACAGCAGGGAGTCACAGTACTTGAAGTAATTAGATAAGGCTTTGTTCCTTTCACCTAAAGGAGAAGCCATGTGGTGGCAAAATAGCAAAGAGAATTGCTAGAGCGTGCATATTGCAATTCTCTATTTCCACCGGATTATTTTCTTCGGTAAAGTGCTTACTGCAGAATATTGACATCTACAACAAGGAGCGTCCGTTAGGTCAAAACTGTGGGTACTCGTTTGAACTGAAGCCTGTATTGTCATTGGCTTCAAAATGGACTTGCAGTCAGAAAATACTCAGTGTGCTGCTTGCCATGGACAGACGTGCCACGATTCAAAATAAAAATTCTTCATTTCCCTGTAGATTGAGGATTGATTTGTACCCAGATATTTTTGCAGCAGATATGTGAGTTCATGAATCCGTGCAAATCAAAGCAAACGTTTAAAAAAATTAAGCCAATTATAAATAGAGTTTCTCACAACTGAAATTGTTACACTAAGAGGAAAAGAAACACGGAAAAAGAACCAAGGGAATGGGGTGATATCCTTTGTGTTGCATTTTTATCAGTGAAAGAGGATTCTGTCTCCCAAGCTAGCTGATTTAAGCGCACCTTCACTTGCAGATGCCCTGTAGGTTCTGACCCAGAGGAGACCAAGTCTCTAAGTCAAGGAATTATAAAGAAACATAACAAGGTCTAAAGAGAACACGGTAATCAGTACTTGAGGTGAGGAAGAAAGGCAAGAAATTATTACATGCCTCACTGTCAAGTGGATAAATCAAAGTTAACAGCAACAACAGTAAAAATAATACCTGTTATTATTATATACATCGTTGTAAATTATTAGACTCCAAAGAAAAGTAGGAAAGCAAATCAGTGCCAGCAAGGAAAGTCAAAGTCGTGACGTTTCTCATATGATAATATCAGCTCCGTGCAGCTGCTGGAAAAATTTGCATGTAATATCAAGAAGAGAACATCTGCTGCTCAGTATGCAGGAGACTACCAGTGCTGCTGTAGAGAAGAGGTGGGAGGAATGGCTGGGTAGGAACTAGATCATGATAAGCCGAACAAGAAGCTCCATCCCACTGAATGACATGACCTCTGTTATCACTTTCGAAGTCATTTACTCCCACTTCTCAAGCGGACACCAGCATTCCTGATGATGGAAGTAGCTGCCATAGGCAAGTTAACCTGCTAGTAAATTTGCTAACACAGGAGAGCTTTTCAGAACATGGAAAATACATCATTTCAAAGCCCAAATTTCCTTGATGTGAAGTTGTGATACATGTTGCCTGACACCAACTGCCACCAGGCGCACAACTAGTGTGGAGCAGCAGGAAGATAAAAGGCAGGTGTGGAGGAGGGTGATGGTCCCAGAGCACATGTATAAGGGTCCATTTGTCGCTAATCACGTGTAATGGGAGAGATGAGAGTTAGATGTATAAAAAGCTATTGCTTTAAGATAGTATATTTTTATTTTTTTTTCTCTTAAAGAGCTTTTTTTGTTTGTTTTGGCTTTGTGTTTTGGTTGTTTGGGTGTGTTTTTTTTCTGTTCGGCTCAGTAAAGTCTTCCACTTTTAATGGTTCACTACACTGAATGGCAAGAAATTATAGGATAGAGATTTCAAATGAAGTTACTACCTGTGCAATGCAAGGAAAAGCATGTGAGTTTTGCTTTCTGAGGATCAAATTCAGAAATTTGATGTTCTGAGCATGTAAATTACTATTTACGATACACGTTTTATTTCCTATGTATACATAGGCATCCACTGTTAGAAAACCTTGTTTTTTAACAATAATATACTACGTTTGTTTTTATTTCCCTTATTTTCATATGCTAATAGTACTACTTGTCTCACTCTAACATTCTATACCATCCTAATTAAAGGCGAAGTAATATTTTGGATCATTTCAGGAACCCATTTATAATGCAGCACAGCTCAAAAGATGGGCTATATTTGGTTTGAGAAGAGCACAATTATCTAATAATCCAATAATAATTTAAAAATCTGCGATGCCATCTGTGCAAAAGCCCTGATCGAGGCTCTGCGTTAGCACAGTATGGCTTGCCTATAACATGGTTTGGTATTTTTAGCGGGCAGATGTTTTTACTAGCTTTGCTAGCAGAAGAATCTTTCTTTCTCTTCTGTATTAGATGTAGAGGTCCGTTTCTGGAAAAAGAACAACGACAAAACAATAAAGACAATATTGGTGTTATAAAAAGGCATTGTAATTGGCATGTGCAACAGTTCTGTTTAGCCAGCTTTATAATTTGGAGAATTTGTCAGGTGCAATGTTGTGAAATACCAAACATGGTTACTAGTCATCAAGGGACCGAAGACTTTTGCTTGTTTAATCAGTAGACAGAAGTATTTAGAAAAAGATTGTTGTAGTTTTGAGAGTCTCTTCCACTGAACTGTTTGGGTTGTTGGTTTGTTTTTTTTATCAGAAATGATATTTGCTATTTTTGAACAATGAACAAAACTGTTTACAAGAAACGGTTCTCTTTTCTGTGACACTCTGAGCCCGTGTGGTTAGGTTGGTAGCCACCGTGTAAACGTAGATGGAGCTCGTACAGCATTTCAGCTTATTTTAGAAAAAACAACTATTTAATACTGGGATTTTATACAAATACATTCACCTTTCTAGTTAAAGCGAAATAAGATCTGCAGTCTGAAAACTGTAATTCACTTTGCCTGCAGGGATTGAGGAATAAGTGGTAACCTGATCTGAAAGCGGGGAACGAGATCCCGAGGGTGCTGCCTTATGCAGCTCTACCACCTCCACGTTCGCGGACGAGTTTTGCATGGCCAGCTGGGAGACTTTTGTTCAGGAAACTCCTGACAAATACTTTTCCTCTTTTCTTTGTATTCCCTTAGTCTGTCAGCACGCTGGGGGAGAACCGGAGAGATGCCTGAATTTCTGTGTCTGGGTGTCCTGGTGAGTGGGTTGGGAGGAAGGTAAGGAGAGAAGGGAGAAAGTAGCTGTTTTAAGGCAGACGTTCACATCTTCCTCTGTGCATTGTACCTAGAACTAAGATAGTAGTGGGCTTGTCTCTCCTTTCTGTCCTCCCTTCTGTGGAAAAAAGACAGGAGATGATTCTTGGTTATGTCTCTGGATCTGGGCAGTGAGGAAGACTCGGAGATGTGTACTGTAGGAACAGAATGGAATCAAAACATTCACAAATATTGTCTACTGGTGACCCTTAAATACAGCCCATGGCATTGAAACTCTCTATTCCTGCACCAAATACCCGTAACATGTAAAAAGAAGCCTTTCCAGAAATTAGTACTTCTGGAGCGTCCTATTGTGTAACAGCTTCTGCATGTTTATACAAAAACTTTGAAAAAGAGTTTATATATAAAACACTTTTCAAAGGTGTCACATAAAGAGACTTTCTGATAGGCAAGTTCTCATTAATATTTGCCTCTTGTGAGTCATAATTCATTTTGTCACAGATTGTAGCAGCAGTCCTTTGCTTTTATTAAAATGATACCTTTGTTGACTCTTCAGCGTTCAGAGTTATTTCATAACAAGGGTGAGTCCGTGTCTCCTCTGTCACCATGACCTTCAGATGATGTCTTCACTTTCCACTTCAGTCTAACATCCTGCTTTCATTTACTTGATGACTCTGTGGTTCAATAGCACTTAGAGAGATGTTGACAGCAAATGGAAAAGTTTGAATACTCGTTTAAAATAATACCATCTGTGCATGCTATATACCAAATTTATTTTCTTTCTCTTTTTTTTTTTGTTTCTGAAATAAAGACAGTTACTTTAAACGATAATTTTTGGTTTGGTTCTTCAGCAATTGTGATTATTTGCTTTTTGCTTCTGCTTTTTTTTTTTTTTTCCCCTCACTTCTGTGCAAGGAGTTATCTCTTAGGCTCTACTAAGGTCAGTCAGCCATCTTCCTACTAGAAGTTAGTATATCCAACTTTGGGAAGGAAAACGTACTATCTTCCAAAGATGTTGTTAATATTATGTACTCTGCTCAGTGCAGCTGACACGAGAGCGCAGCCTGGGGAAGTGACCACTGTGAGGTTATCTCCGTATCTTGACAGTCCCGAGCTGCTCTCTTGTCCTGTAGGAGCTATTTCTTCTCATCTGTGCTGAAGCAGCCTCTGCTGTAGGATTGACAAGTACCTACCCCAGGACTCAGAGAAGCGAATTTAGCTTGCAGATGGGATGTTGAGTCATGAAAATGTTCTCGCATACAGATTCACGGGATGACAGGGGCATGGAAATGCACCTACGTGGACTGTACAGTTTAACCAAACTGTAGAAACTTGCTTGAACTGAATGCCGTGCTTTATGCTTACTGGAATGAAGGAATTGTAACACATTTCTCTTCTTGCGTAAGACACAGGTTTTGCTGTTCTTCATTCTGAAATGTAGGCACACATCCCAGAATGTCGTGATTTTTCTCTTTAATTAAAAGTATTTGATGTCCCCTGAGAGATGACACAACGTGGAACATCTTTTACACCTTTGAGAATATTTGATTACTCTCCTTCAGTTTCATTTGATGATGGTCTTTGCTGTTCTGGTCAGAATGACTGTGTGCTTAACCTTTGTGCTACCCACAGTAAAGCACTCTAGTATTAAAGAAATCTAATCCTGGTCCTCCTTGCTGTCCTCTTCGATTGTGACTCCTATTTTCTTGACAGCCTTGGAACAGACTGCCTAAGCCATCTCTTCTTGCATTTCTTCACTGTGTGTCAACCCCTTTCAGTCAGGGATCAAAGCAGGGCACTCAAGTGAATTTACTTTATTAAAAGTTTATAATGACCTTGATGTAGCTAATGCGGACGAGTTTCATGCGATCTGGCTTTATTTGATCTGTCACTAGCATTCAACAGATTGGATCAGGCACAGAAAACGCTCTTGCAGTACCAAGTACCTTGGCTCTCGTCGCCCTTTGGTGTCCGGCACAGCGCGCTCCCTGCCCTTGCGTCGTGTCTTTCGGAACGTGGCTTTCGGGCCATTCACTGGGGTGGGAGGGGACGGTTGGATGTTACATTTGTTGTTTCAGTGTCTGTTGTCAGCATCTTAGGGCTGCTGCTTTTTACCAGCCTGTTGGCGCCTCACTTCATTCCTGTGGCTTATATTATCACTTATAGACAGCTGCCATACGGATCCGTAATTCCCGTTGGCGTTCGCAGATTTTGCCTTTGTATTTCTCTGCCTGCATCATTGCCGTAACTGGATGCATACTAATCTTTTATTACAAACAAAGAAGTCGAAAAGGATTCTTTTTAATCCTGTTTAGGTTTTTTGCTCCTAGGTACTGAATGTCTCAAATACTGCTGCTTTTTCCCTACTTCTGCAGTACTGTGTTATAATTTATTGTATAATCAATACCTTGCAGATCAAAACTAGAGATATTTTTTTTTCTGCAGGTTGTATGTTTTTTCTATCTGCGGATCCTCAAACCTCTTTGTTTTTTTTTTTACTGCTTATATTGCAAATAAAAAACCCCCAAACCTTAAAACAACTGATCCCTGGTTTCAGCAAGTCAGGCAGAGCACGAATTTTATTATAAGACTACCACTTCTCAGTCCAGTGACTGAAATTTTAGATTACAGCGAATATGAAAGCCACTGCCTGCTTTTTTCCACGTGCAATCACATTTATATGATTTGACTTTGTTTTCTCGACCTTGCCCAGAATATTAATTCTGTTTATAACTTGTGTCTACTCTTTTTCTTTTCTAAACTGTAGGTGCTATAAACGTAGTAAAAAGTGGTTTTGAACAGATTTTTCCTCTCTAGTATCTTCTGTATTAGATTTTGCTGACTTTTAGGAGCATCGTTTGTCAACTTTTAATGTACTTTAATTTTGATTTAAACTCGATTTTCAGTCAGTTTTTTCCAGAATATTTATCCTTTTGTTGCGTGCTGTTTATCATTTAACTTTTGTCCTGGAACATGTTCTTTTTAGTCAATATACACTTTATGTTAAAAATATTTAAATTACTTAAGACATAGTCACAGATTGATAACACTGCTGTCATTATTGCATTACCCTGCTGGCAGTAATGGGAATCGGTATTTTAATTTTCTGCTGATGCTCTTCTTGTGCCCTCATATCACTTTTAATTTATTGGCAAAATGTTCTTGCTCTGATAACCATAAATACATACAATTACTACGACAACATTAATATTTTCCCACCTACAAGGAACTAGCCCCTGTGATGGTCTTAGAAGTGTTGTGTAGGCGTGGAGTAATGGTGCCTAAATTGTGCTGAAATTATGGTGAGAGTGCGTCAGGGTGATGCTTGTGTTAAGCTGGAGAGCCAGCTTCGTGAGGAGACATAGGAGAGCAAGAAAATGTTTAAAAACTGGACATAGATTGGGGGATTTTTTTGTGCACTTAAACTTCAGGCTAAACTCAGCAAGCCTGTGGAGCAGATAGCGTCCAGTTTGGGGAGCGAGCATAATGAGGAGCTACCAGGAGGGAGAGGTTGATTGTGACACGGGATAAGCAACCGTATAATACCCTCCACGGTAGCCAGCAATCCACGAGGGACTGGACTTTTGCAGATTGACAGTTGCAGCACGTACGGCACAAAGTTAATTTGTACCTAAGCTTTTGTCACAGCTTGAAAAGTAAATAGTTCAGCTGATGAGTAAATGGACTGAAGGTATGTAAGGATAACCTTGTTTGCACACTGTCAGCAAAAAAACCCATAGGTTTCTAACGGTGAAGATGTGTAAACTTGCTAGAACTCGTTGGCTTGATCTGTGTTCTTCTCTAGGACCGCGTGGGTGTAGTATAGCGGGATTGCCGTGGGGTGGGAGCTGCCATCAACAGGCTTTGACAGAAGTGGTGTGGAAGCACCAACTTGCAACCATGGTTTGTCAAATAGCTATGTGTAGCTTTCTTCTACGCAAGCTGCATAAGATAATAAACCAAACCACTCTTGTAGAGGCTGTGGAAATGCAGTTCCGATCTTTTACATACCTGTTGTGTGTGGCCACCCCTCTCATTCTCATCCAGACAGTGCAGCTGGTATATTCAGAGAATTTCTCTATCCAAATGTTTCCAACACAGATTTTTTTCTTTTTTTTTTTTTTCCTGATCAAATCCATGGTGGTCTCACAGTTCATCTTTGTTATCTCATCTTGATTCTCATCCAAACAATTCTTCTGAAAGTTCTTGTGAAGCTGGTAGCGCTACTGCACTCACACGAACAGTTTCTATGTGCTCTTGTTTTGTTTTCCCCGTTTTTAAATAGAGTTAACACATTGGTTATTCTGTATTCATAAATACCAACTCACTTGGATAGATTCATCAGAAGTGCTTTTCCCATGTGCCTTTTTTTTATTTCATATTTATAATGGCAATTTGAATTTCCTGACCTAAGGCCTTTAAGTGCTTGGGCTTTTCTGCTTCCCTTTAGATGGTACAGTTTCAGTTTACACTTCTTAATCCTAATATCAAGGTGAATAATATTCATATTCCTTTCTTCTTTTTTCTTAAATTTGCTCTGTTGTTAAGTCTTTATGTCCTTAATGTAGTATATTTAATTTGGGGACTGTAACTAAATTGACTTTGGCTGAACGTCACTGAAAATCTGATTTCTTTCTTCAATTTCCATCTTTCCCTTTTATGGTTTAAGAAACGTTTGCTGTTTATTAAATCTCCCTCCAGAATTATAGCTCTGCTTCAATTCTAATAATTCTCACTTGATCTATACACTTAGAGATTTCCAAAATATAGGGTGGTTTTGATTCTGTTTTTAGAAATAGTTTTATATCCTTCTGAAATTGATGTTTTTCTCTTTATATTTTGTCCTGTTACTCATACTGGAAATTCCCAGGAAGTTTTTAACCTTTACCTTGAAAAACCTTTGCATTCTGCTTTAGTTGAGGACTTTAATCTCATTAGCTTTTCTAACTAGTTACTCAAGTTCATCTTTTGAAACTTAAAAAAAATCCCTTATGTTGCTTCATGAAAGCATCCTGCAGTCAACTTGCTCTATTAGCAGATTTTTATTTCATCGTGTATCTCCATCAGATAAAATGTATTCTGGTTTTGTCTTATAGTACTGTAAATATGCTAAAGTCATATTAAAGCAAAGCCATCTCCTGCATTTGTGACTTCTTTGTCACTGTTGACTTTCCTGTTAGCAGCGTTTCCTTAGTGGTTGTCACAAATAACCGTGACTTTGCAGTCTTTTTTTCGGCGAAGGTCAGGTCACCTCGAAATGCATAATTCCAGTGTTTCTCTGTCTTACATTGTTACAGAGATATCTACTAAATTAAAATACGAATGTTTGGATCTGAGCCTTTGGATACTTAACAGTAACCTGTAAGAATTTCTAGCATTGATCTTTTTAAAGAAAAATAAAAAAATCTCTGAAGAAACCTAAACAAATGGGTACAATACTTCATTTCATGAGTGCATCGTAGTGAAAGACTTTTGAGGTGGTTTTATTAAGTTGAAATGATGGGAATGAGCTAATACCCCTAAAGGAGTACACAGATAAAGTTCATGACCCTCAATGTTTGAAATTGTAATAAAAATTTGACTTTTGTAATCAGTGAAATCTTGAAGACATAGGCAATAAATTACCGTAAAATTTGATGTTTAATATATTAGACGGTGTAAAGGGACAAGTAGTGTGAGAGAGGGCTCACTAGTCACAAATGAACTGCGGCTTTCTGTCCATATTTTAAAAAGACATTACCTGTTGTAGAATTGAAAAGCATCGTCACTGTAACGCTTCCGACATTGAAAATACTGGCTTCTTTCCTTTTCTTAGTGCAATGGTTTTAGAATGTTATCCTTCTATACTGGATGATTGAGGGGGGAAACAAAAACAACCCACAAAAAACCCCCCCAAACACAACACCGAACCAGAACAATCTTGCGTTTTATGACAAAAATAAGATCAGTGGAAGGGGAGGCTAATTTCTCACTCTGCAATTTCAGAGGGTTCTGTAAAGAAAGGAATTAATTACTTTAATGACATTATTTCCCAACTGCAACACTTTTCATGAGTGTGTTTTTGATTTATCTAACCTATACATCATTACGTCTTTCTCACTTATGACATTTTGCAGAGCAATTAAAATGTTCGAGGAGCTCAGGCCATCCAAGCATTTTTCAAAGTTATTAGAAGCGTGGAGCAATGGCTGTGGGAAGTATGATCTCACCAGTCGTTTTATCATCTGTGAATGTTTACGGTGTTGTAAGGAAATCGCAGCTTTTACCTCCTCCTGTAGTGGAACCGCTGAAACTTAGGAAATGAGTATCTGTTTCAGCCCTGGAAATGAAGACCGTATCTTCCACCAAGATGTGTCTGCTTTGGTGTAAAGCAGAGCAGTCAATATTTGAATTAGCTGCCACTTTAGAACTGTGAGGAGATATGATGGACAAACATGGAGGGCAAAGCTCATGAAAAGAATTTGGAAGAAGCTTTTGGGTGCCCGTTCAATGACACGGATGATGTCGTGGGACATTGCTGTGCTGAAACAGTGTCAGGCATGTAAGCTTTGCTCTTTGCTGCAGTTGAGGCTTCTGAGATTCTAAGCAACTAACATATGCCGCTTTGTTTTGAAGCAATTTCTTTGTCACTGCATATTTTCTGCCGCTTGCTTGATTTTTTTGGAGAGTTAAGTGCTATTGAACTCACCTAGAAGAGCTACAATAATTATATCCTAAACAAGGAGACCCAGGAGTCCTTCCCGACTCTCTAGTCTTGGTGCTCGTGTCAGTCGTGTCCTCGGTACGTGTAAGGGTGAGATCTGAGCGTATGGCATTGGCAGGGGTAGGCAGGAGCACGTCTCTGTTTTCTTTGGAAGAGTAAAGGAGCCCTTGAGTGCTGCGAGTGACTTCTCGTGTGGAAGGCCCCTGGCTGTGGATAATTGATGGGGCCGTTGGTGACTGCAGGGAGGACAGTCAGTGCCCAGCCTCGGAGCTCCTGATGGCAGCAAAGTGGCTGCTTATGGCAGCTAAACAGATGCACTCTCTGACGGGCTGGATAAAAGGCCAAAGCTAACACCACCCTGTGCTATCTCAGCAATAACATTGTCAAGATAAGTCATTAACAGAAGTGCAACCAAAAAGCTAATACATTGCAAGAAAACTGTGACGATGACACCAGCTCTTTCTCAGGTGTCAGTATATAATAGAAATCCATTATTAATAAAATGCGGGTAAGACATGAAAGAGAAAATACTTTAAAAACTACAGCTCTTTGAACCCATCAAGGTTGTGGGGAAATCTTGGCTGTTTCCAAGCCGGGTAAGAAATGGTCAAGTAGGTGCTCTCTGTAGTCGCTACATGGCCCCTTTCTTACTGTGTTTTCTGCTTCCTTGAAGTCTCGGAGCCCTCTCACCCCACCTACCCGCAAAGATGTTCTCACTGCTTATGGGATCTCTAGGGCATCTCTACTGAGTTGAGCCGTCTGAGATGCAAACAACGCACCATCAAGTCTGTTCTAAGACGTGGGAGTGAGGCAGTAGTTGTAAAGCTCGTGCAGTTTACCAAAAGCGCACGTTTTGTATCTCTCTTGGGTTTAGCTGGCTCTAGGACTTTCAGCTGTGTTATTTTTTGCTGCTGTTTTATCCCACTCCTGAACAGCTTTGTCTAGCCTTGTTTCCTTCTGCGAGTGCTAGATCTCATCTACTGTCATGGACTTCTCCTGTACTACATATATATTCAGAAAAGGACGTATTAAAAAATAATGAGCGTACTCACCTGAGGGAGAGGAGGAAGAAGTTCCCCTTAGGAATACAGGAACAGATAAGGAAAAAAAAAATCCTTTTAACTGCAGGGAACATGCGTCCGTGGTTGAGTTGAGCAGGAATATGAAGGGATGGGAGTGTGGACTTCCTACCTTCTGCACTGTTAAGGCAGGACAAATGTTAAACCCATCTGAAAGAAAGAGACTAAGAATAGTGGAAAATAGCAGAAAGGGATTTGCTATCCAAGCAGGGCAGCCAAGGGCAGTAGCATTTTGAGCAATGAGGCTTTTATTCAGTCACCACATGAAAGAAAAAAACTTGTGGGAGGAGAGTGAGAGGGATACCATCAGATCTTATTTTAAGCCATGTAGTCTTTTACTATCCACTGCCTTCTCTCTCCCTCTCTTTTCAGTAGTAGTTTCATCTATTTTGACAAGGAAAGTCTTAGTATTTTTCTTAATCTCAAACAGGTTGTTTTGAGTTTTCTGGAAGGAAGGCCCATTTTTACTGCTCCAGCAATTAGTGAATTTGTTGAGTGTTCTCCAAGACATCCCACCAAGTTGACTGGTACTACAGATAGTGGACTGTTCCTGGGGAAGAAGCCTGTATGTTATTAATGCTTTGAATACTCGATGCCTTATGGGCACTCAGCATGTTGTGAAATAAATACAATTTAAATAGACTATTTACACAATAAAACAATCATATTTCAGTACCATGGTGTATGGCATATGTTGCACTTCAGAGGAGGGTTCCTATAGCATACATATTGCGTAGAGCTCTACTCAGAATTATTTGTTTCTTTTGTTAGCACATGTGCAGTACCTGAGTGATTGAAGGGCACAATACAAGTTACAGTTGCCATTAAATTGTTGCTGTGCGTGGAGATATTATTTACAAAAGAAATAGTACACAAGCATAAGTTTACAACAGAGCCTTATTTTGTTCTCTTTCCAAGTAGAATAATAGTATTTTCTGCAAAATTTTTAACGATATTTACTAAGTGTTCTATTTCCGAAGCAGAATCCTCCTTGTAGTTTTGTCTGCGTAGGTGCTCACACTGGTATTAAACTTCTCTATTCAGAGCTGGTGTTCAGCTCATCTTAAATAGATGGTGTGAGGCTTGGACTCTGTTGCAGCTCATACCCGCAAGTTATTAGGGGATCATCCTGTGCTCTGGTCTAAGATTTCTTTGGGAGGCTGTTTGTTGGCCGCTGCAGTTTTCTAGTGACTGCAGCGGTGTTGCGTGGCCATGCTGTGTTGGGATGAGCACCCAAAATAAGTTACTGATACCTCCCTACGCTCAAGCCTCCATTTGTCCAAAACTTGGCTGTTAGCAGAGTTTCCTCTGCGAGCCAGCAGTATACTTTCAGACCCTGAATGTCCATAAATGTCAAATGAGTTACGCCTTGAAGTTAATTAGAATATACATATACACATTAAAATAAAGCCGTAAAGATGAAAGTACATTTTCTCTCTTCCTATTCAGGGGGGAGATATGAATATGAAAAGAGATTTTAAAGCTAAACCAGATGAGCTGTTTAAGAGGAACCCAGTAAACAGCCAGTATCAGACATGTGGAAGACTCAAACAGAACTGCCATCCTAGTTGGTATCATATTTTTCCCAAGCTTTGGATGCTTTGGAAGCCTGAGCTTAAACACAAGCGGGAGCTTTATTTGCATGCATGTTTCATTTAGTCACAAACTGTCAGGAAGGTATATTTACGCAAAGTGTTACGGAAATATCTATTCAATCATTTATAGATGAAGTTTTCAAATTTACATACTTAATTGCAGAGGCTACGCAACTGAATGCCAATGCACAAAATCAAGATTTAGTAGTGCAAAAGGAAAAGAGTGTAGAGAGTAACTGTGTGTATACGTATAGAATTGGTATTTATTTTGATTTATTGTGAGTATTCCTTTGGCCACGTTATGTGAGAAAGGGGAAAAAAAAATAATCTTATTTTGCAGATTCTTAGGAACAACTGAGAAAATAGTGGTTATTTAGTGAAAAATATTTTTCCTACTTTCCAATAGTGATGGAATTCTTTGCACATATTTTGTATGTACGAATATCATCATGTTAACTATATAAACGCCCCACAGTAAATACAAACAAACCTTCTCTATTGAAATCCTGGCTGTGTTACAGTCACTGAGAGGATTGTCACGGCTTCAGGAGGATGAGGATTTTTCATCCTCAGTCATAGTCCTGCAAAGAGAGAATATTGTTCATGATACTGGAAATCGCTATCCTAATACAGGATAAGATTTTAAATATGTTTTTAACACCATCCAGTTTGCTTCAAAATTGGCTGCTGTTAAAGTAACCATTCGAAGATAACTCAAACCCATGACAAATTCAACCCCTTGGGTTTAGTGAGGCAAAATTTGAATCCTGACTTTGCTGTAAAATAAATCAGGATGCTTGTTTCATTGAAATCGGTGATAAATAATTTGAGAAATGTTTGCAAATAAGATGAACCGAAACCTAAAGAAGTCTTGCACTTTTCCTTTTTTAAATAATTTTCTTGATATTCTTATTTATTAATTTCTAGGGAAAATGTAATCTCTATTTTCTTGCCTTAGGGCAGGAGATAGAAAACTGCATCTAAAATTCCCCATTTATTTCTAAATAATACAGTACTGTATAGAAAAGTCATAAAAACAGAGACTGCAAATTGAATTCCAATAACTATCCCGTGAAAAACAAAACCTCCATCTAGTAAATGGGAAAGCATTATTGACAATTATATGCAAATTACCAGGCTTTTGGCAGGCTCTTCAAAACTATTATCTTATGGCAACTCTGTAAATTATATAGCGCTGCCAGCAGTGCAGAATTGTTCATTATACTTTATTGATACATTTGCGTCGCGTTATATTGGAGTATTTTGCTATGGCTCTTAGGAGGCTTTCCGTGCTCGTTTTCTGGGGCTGTGTTTCTCTTGGGTTTTGTACTTACCCCCACCCTCGGAGTCAGAGCTTTCTCTAGAGCCATTGGGTCGGAGGGAGTCAGCTTTTCATCAGCAGCATCACCACCCGCTCTTCTTTGCATCCCGAACACGCTGGCAAAAATGAGGTGTCATTTTGTTGTAAGATTTCCCTGGAGACCTGTTCATATCCTCCCTTCTCCAGACCCTACTCCTCCTTCATCCCAGGTCCTGTGTTCCTCTCCATGCCTCATATTCAGTAGCCCACGTTTCTCCTTGAGCTGGGAAAAGAACATTTTCCATTGCTGCTGTGCTACAGAGTGTGTGCTCTCCTCTCTCTATTACAGCTTATATTTAATAAACGAGGAACAGGCACCCTGTTTATGTTTATTCATAACAAATTTAGATGTTACTTTTGAAGATAAAGAAAGAAGTTTGATGATACACAATATCAGCTACACGCTCTGCACTGATAGCAAACTTTAGCAATCAAGGAAAGATAAAAAGGTTTGGGAGAATTTAATCACGTACTTCAAAGTAGGCTAAAGAACATGTATTTCAGAAATTGAGATAAAATATGAATGTTTAATTTATCCTCTTTCTTTTTTACCATGAGTGTTTCTGATTCTGTTGCTAACAACCTCATTGCTGCTGTCAGCCAACACCTCTTGTGCTGTTTTTCGTTAGAGTTGTTTGTTTTTTTTTCTTTCCTGAAGTAACTTTTTTGTGTTGAAGAAAGAATCTTTTAATTAGCTTTTAGTTTTCCAAAGGATACGACTGATGGTTAAATTTACTTGGGTAGAGGGCACATATTTTGAGGTGACTCAGTAGATTTCACAGTTACTGGAAAGGAGGAAATGGGTGCAGAAATGACTAGATCATAAGCAATGACGTGCTCGGGTTCAGTTCCAGTAGAGAACCCCATTTCTCGAGTAGCCTCTGATGATATCTCTGTGTTGATGGTAAGGTCAATCACACTCACGTGTTCCTTTTTTTGGCCGGTTGTGTAGTAATAAGAAAAAGGTTTCTCTTGTGTGACCTGAAGTAATTGCAAACTTGTTTGGGCAAGATATATAACCAGATATGAGCATCACCTTGCCAAATATTTGCCCTTTTCTCTTCTGAACATTAATTGGATTCTGGTGTTGTACTAACAACGCAAAGCTGTCTCTGCCCTTTCTCATAAAATCACAGGTTAATTCTTGCCCCAAAGTCATAAGCAAAATATTTACTTTCACTTAGCAACTTTTTTACCAATATTAATGTACTTACCCAAATTGTGTCAGCGTAACCTCCCTGTCTGATGTGACACATGGCGTGGTGGGAGAAGAGCAGCTCTTTGTGACCTCCTTAAGATCCTTCAGCTAATCTTCAAAGTGGAAGAGTCTAAATGAAGGGCGACTGCTGCAGAAGGAAATAGAACTTTTGGCAACTCTTAAGTTCATATTCTTTTTACAAGCCCTGCTGAAATGCAGTGCTGGTACATGTTGATGATATTCTCAAAGGTCCCTTTCTTTTTCCATACTGCAGCTATAAAAGTGTCAAACTGGGGATAAGGCATGACCTGGGTCAGCGTATTTCAGAATCTCACAATTCTTTCTCCAGCACAAGGACTGGTAGTGGGGAAAGAGAAAGAAACATGTATATTTATTTGCTGGGATGGAGCTATGAAAAACGTGAAAGCGTCCCTAGGATTGTTTGCAGACGTTCACTGAACCGAAACCTTCATTTGCCCTTGGGGAGCTTCATAGAGAAGAAACTAAGCCATCATGTTTAGGGTGAAATTTTGAAGTGCTTAGTGTTGACCTCACTGTACTCCTGTTAAAATCAACAGTGAAATAAAACTCTGACTGGCCAGCATTCACTATGAAGTTGAGGATTTCTGAGAATTGTTTCGTGGGCTAAAACTGATAACGTTAACAAGTCTCCCCCGTCTACCTAATTTTCTAGGGGATGAAACTTGAGGAAACCTGTTTGATTTCCTTTGTTTAGCCTTTCTCTCTGGTGGTTCCATAAAGTGATCACGATAGAACAATGAGATCAAATCAAAGAAGCAGAGGATTAGATGTCTGGGTGGCAAACAGCCTGACAGTAAAGCTGCTGGTTAGTGTAGGAAGCAGCTAGCTGGAGATAAGAGGCGCTAAAGGCCTAAGTGATCTTCCAGAAACCTTCAGTTACCAGTTTTATGAAAATGAGGGTGCTCATCTACTATTTTAGAGTTTTAAATTTTGAGTCTTGCCGGAATCTCTGTGGTACTGATTAGCATGTTGAATCACTTGATCAGATGTGTGCATCAGCTAAAATGAGGGGAACTTAGGAATCAAAGGGAAGGAAATTATCCTTTATATCCTGTGCTTTCTTTGGTGTTCAAAACTAACTGATTGGAAAATAAGGGAAAATATCCCTCATTTCTGCTGCATACATCATCTTTCGCTGCTTCCACAGCACAGAGGGAGAAGTCAGGCTTAGCACTATGTCCTACTAACTACTGAAGAGCGAGAGCTTTGTGAAGAGTTGAGGGCTGTGCCTTCTGGGTCACCATTCTGGCTGAAGATGGTCAGGATTAAAGGTTTCTGTTCACGGGGAGAATGAGAACTGTCAGAAAACGTATTACAGTTTAACGTTACCACTTAATATCCAGCCTATGGCCAGTCTAAAATACTCATAAGATATTTTCTTACATGTTAGCAGTCATAGTTCAGATAAACGAAGATTAATGTCTTGAGTGACTTCAGAAGTTGGCCCATGTAAGGGATATCAGTCTAAAGGTCAGCCTTATGAACGTTAAATTCAAGCACAACTTTAAAAATAGCTCAGTAATTTTAAGAGCACACCCATATATTGCATCTGAATGGCAGGATGGCTCTTTCAGCATATTAGGACTGCTAAGTGACCTCCTGCTGCGTTTTGGGTCAGTCCAGCACCAGCTTTTCAGTACAATTGGCTTCCTTCCTAACGCTACCTAGGTGTACTTTCCACAGGAGAAAGGACACTTCCTAACACCTCTAAGGTGTTATGTCAGAACTTTTTTTTTTTCTTGCAGTTTTTTACATGTTTCTTTTTCTCTTGTTCTTCTCCCTGCAGTAGAATGCACAGTCTCCTGAGAGAGTCCCCCCAGGCTATGGTTCATTTACAGCTGATGTTAGAAACATGAAGAGAAGAACGCGGTGAATCCGAGTGTGCCTGGCTGATGGAAGAAAGCGCATAAATCCAGGTATTAAAACAAATAGAGAAAGAACAAGCTGTGTTATGGAAACTCTAGAACCTTTAAAACCTTTGTTTGTTCTGTATTTCACTCGATTATCTGAACCTGTTCTCACTTTCCAAACAAATGGCTACAAAGAGAAATGCAAACAGACAAAGCGGATTGAAAAATGGCACGCAGTTATAACAGAGCGTGGAGAGTTTAGGCAGAGAAAATCCTTCCCGGGTTAAAATGAATTGTTGCAGATCCTGTGGTACGTACCTGGTGGCTACCTATGGCTCGCTGCAGGGTACTTAGTGAGCAGTGTGAAGCTGGGAGGTTAGGTTAGTTGTTTTCTTCTGTTACAGTAACACGTGGGACATCCCTGTCTAGTATCCTGTTTGAATCCAGTGAGACACCAGTGGCAGGGGAAGAACAGAAAAGTGTGACTTGATAGATCTGGAAAGAGCTGCTTTCTCTAGTCCCCTTCAGAGAACGTGTGGTCTTTGTAGCCTTGGCAATTCCATCTGATTAGAAGAAGAAACCAAATAATCTGACACAACAAAGCAGTGCGCAACTTCAGCTTGCGTGCAGTGCCTTAGTAGCTTGCCTGTCTTTCCAGAATGTGACAAGTGCCTGAGGAAAGGCAAACAACTCGGATTGTGAGAGAGAAGGAAGGAGTATTATGTGCTGTTGATTTTGGAGGGGGGATAAAAAGCGCCTCTGCATGACAAATGAAAATAGAAATGCAAATCAGCTCCAAATACTTAACATATCTGATAAACAATTGTATAAAAATAGAAAGTGGAGACAATAAAGACCTTCAGACATTCTGTATTCCCATTCACTGTCAGCGTAGGCTCACTTAGCGGAGAAAGGCGCCTGCGTACGCTGCCAGATGAGCGCGTCTTCTCACCGGTCACTCAGACCTTTCTCTGGTGTGTACAAACATCAGTTCCCAAACATCTGTGTTTGTAGTAACACAGATAGTTAAAATTTTATCATGGCAACTGAAGTGACATGCAGGGGGTAAAATCCTGCTCAGAATTGCCTGAAGCACCAAAAAAAAGATGTAATGGAGCTGGGGGGAAAAAGGAAGAACAGCAACATAGTCTGAGCATCTTGTGTTGTTCGGTGGTGTCGGTCTGCACAGATCACGTTTGAGCTGATTGTGCCTGATCTATTTAATGGTTGTTTTCTGAAAGCTGTATTTTAGCTCTTCCACAGTTTAGAAAAACATCTTACGCTGTCACCTCCACAGACACCTACTGCAGAGAACTTGATCTATTAATGTAACTTAGAAGGAAGCATGACAACTACAATGCATGGTGAATCCACTGGGCCTAAGGTGGATCACACCTTTCTAAGAGTCTTTTTGCAAGACTTTTTAAGAAGGGATACGCTGCTCTGGCATGAAGGATCCCTACTTCAGTGTCTGTCAGCCCCTAGGTCAGTTACTTGAATTTTGACAGTATTTTTTTTCTGTTGCGGGGTTTCCCTGTAACAAAATGCAAATTTTTGAAAATGCAAGCACCTTCTTTTCTGCATTATGTCAATATTCCTTGTAGTACTGCTGTTCTTTCACAGTACTCGGCAGAAACAGAAGGAATAATTTGTAGTGTGATTTAAATTTCCATTTCCAGGCAAGGGCATTGCAAGTGTTATAATTTCTGCTTAACTTGTGCAAACAGAAAACCACATCAATGCATCCATACCTCTCCAATCATGCTCTAAGGCAAAAAAAAAAAAATTCTAAAGGGAAATTTTAAAATAAGCTTTAGCATGAGATCAGATCCTTTCAAACATTTTTGATTTGCAAGGACGTGCTATTCATGATCACAGTTCTTTAGCCTTCTTAAAAGTCCAGTTGTTGAGCGTGACCTGATGACAGTGAATTCCCCAGGTGTGTTGCAGCTGCAAAATAAAAATCATGGTTAAAATGTCAGACCATTATCATTAGGGAAAATAGAGTGATTCCTCTTGAGAACGTGTAGTTCAGACTCTTTGTAGCTCAGCAGGATGTCTATGGGATTATTCCCCATGTTGTTTCAAACAGCAGAACTCTAGTACAGAAATGCTTTGGCTGCTGTTAGCTCCCCTTCCCTGTTGCAGACTTCAGGGATGGAGTAGATAGTGTTCTTCATCAGCTTGCTGATTTACTCCCCTTTCCAACCTGAACAAAGTCTTCAAGGAGTTAGGCTCTATTGTGTCCAGTGGCTACCTAGTGTTGGCAAATGATCTTGGTACCTTGCCTCTTAGATTATACAGTGGAGCTACAGTATTTCTGCAGAAATGGCATCTCTATCCAAGGGAGAATGAACAAAAAAAAAACCCAAACAAATAGGAATTGGTGTTAAGAGTCAAGCAGAAGACTCAGAGGCAATAAATCAGGTTTTTTTTTTCTTGTCAAGTTTAAGCCTTGAAATTTTGGTGCAAAATCAAAATCCGTTTCCTTCTCTCTGAACACAGGCACAGTAGCCCTGAAGTGCTTCTGCTGCGCCTGGAAGCTGTTGTGAAATGGTCTGTCCGGGCTCATTGCTTCCTCCAGCCTCACTGCCAACTACTGCCTTCAATTCCCATCTAGTTTCCCTAACACCTCCCACAGCGCACTAATTTTCTTCTTACTGAAAGGCTCTACATGATGGGGTGTCCTGATATCCTCATTTTTTACTGTGTAAAACAATAGCTTTTTGAAGATCCTCGTTTTCAAGAGATGTGACATGGTTTGAGAGGCTTTTTCCTCTCAGAAACCTCATTCTTCCCTTTTTGTTTTCTGACAGCCTATTTATCTCACCTTAGCTAAATCATCTATATAGATAATAATTCATATTCCAGTTGCCAGTAGGGTGTTTTTTTATGTTTCACTAGGTGAGAAATAAGTAAATCCATATTCTTCCCGGCCAAAATTATCATTTATTACAGTCTGTTGTGTTGTATTTCATTCTCTGTATAGGCAAGAACATAAAGCCAGCACTTTTTCTCTGAAACTTTCGTATTATTTTGACACAGTTTTTCTTGTTACATTTTATATCCTTTTTTTTCCCCTGAATGTAATTCCAACATGCTTTGCATATCAACTGCCCCAGTTATAACAAATCTCCAGCAAATAGCCAACTGATGAGCTCACTTAATGCTTTTAATTAAGTCAGGAGGATGAGTCACCTCTGGGATGTCTCTTTGTCAGTCCTTAGGTGTGCTATGGACACAGAAGAGCACTACAGATTTCTTCTAGAAATCTTCATAGCGTAGTGGAGGAAAGGAGATGTATGACAGGTAACTGCTGGTTTGGGATAGCTGCAGAGAAAATACACTTTGGATAGCTACAGTGCATTTGCATGCCAACTCTGAAGTTGAAAGAGCAAAAGTCACAAGAAATACCGAATTGCAGAATGGAAAGAGTAGATTTTCCCACCGGTCTATTTTTATTAATTTCCATTGGAGTTTGATTAATTGAACTTTAAAATATACCTTGTTTTTAAAATACATACTGGTTTTTGCGCACCTAAAAAGCAAATTTCATCTGTTTGGTGGTAGGTGATTACCTGCTGAGAATCGGTCTACAGATGAGAATCTCAGTGCCCTTGAAGGCTAGTGAAGGACGTCTGGGGTGACTGAAGCAGCCTGTAAGTTGTTAAGTTACTGCTACAACCTAAGTATTTGTCTGATCCTAATAATTTTGAGCTACATACAAAGAAAAAAAAGACTAAAAATTTGCTATTTTGAAAGATAGTCTAGGTTGTTTTTCAGCATGCATGTCTGTACTCTCCATGAAGAGATCTTCAGAGTAGGTGGTTGTTTTTTCTTAACTCATACCTCCCTTTCATGGCATATTCTTCTCCATTTTTTTTGTAATGCTTTTGTGAGAGGTATCAGAGATGGGTAAAAAAACCCAAGGGCACCATTTACTAATGGCTTGCCTTAGTGAAATTTGTCAAAAATGTGGCACTTGGTATTGTTCTGCAAATTGTTCCATCTTAACAGTAGTAATTCAAACATTGACTAGAAATCACACTTTCCATTTGGCACGTTGGAGGCTAAGGAACAGCGAGGCTCTCCAGGCAAACACACCTTTTATATAAGGGGATCAGCTTCATTTCTAATAGCGCGGTCTGCAATGCCTTGGTGATGAATTCCAGTAAAAACCAGACACCAGGATTATGCCGGGAATGAAACAAAATTTCAGAGTGGGAGGGTTTTGGTTTTCTTTTTTCTTCTTTTTCTCTCTCATTAGTCTAGCTAAGGAATTACAAAGGCTTCTGTAAATATCAGCAGTTTATATCGTCGTGTGTAGCCTCATAAAAGGCGAACTTTTTCCTCTGGACTGACTCTGTAAAGCCTTGTGCAGCTCCTCTCTTCACATGGTACTCACTCATTATGCAAAACCGGTTAGAAATTGCCTACATGAAGTAACAGCAGTTCTCCCAGGTAAAAATAAATACATTTATGCCACTTCAGATGTTCGTCAAGACTGTGGGTTGATTTTTTTTTTTCATTATTTAGACATTATTTTACTCCTATTACTTCTGATAGCAGCTTTTCCAGTTGAAGTCATATGGCTTGTAAAGTTAAAATCAATTACGGTAGAGTATCCCTTACGGATATCCTGGAGGAGGTAGCCTGTGCATGCACTGCAGGTCTGCTTTCAAACTTTGAAGGCTGTAATTTGGATTCAGTACATGTAGCCATTAAGAATTAACACAGGATATAAAATCTCGCCGATTGTGTTTATAAAATGTCTGTCAAGAAGCAGCTGATGCCTGGAGTTGTGTTAGCACAGTAAACTCAGGGTGCGGTGTGATAGTTTCAGGGACGTTTGTTTTGGAAACCTGGGGAGAAATGGAAAAGCTGTATGACCTTGGAGATAACAGTTTCTTGATGAATGTTACGAGTGTCAGACACACATATGTCCCCCTATATATAAATATATACACGTGTGCGTGTTTCAAAATTTCTTCTTTGTTAAAGCTGCCTGTTTAATCGGCACTGAAAGAAAAGATAAATTCCGAGTTCTTACGTGTGGCTTTTCTCTAACTGTGGTGGCCAAAATCAGTTTGAGCCTTCGTGTGCCGGGGTCAGCGTAGAACCTGTGCCCATGGAGCTCTTCTGTGTGAGGCATTGCAAGAAACTCTGGATTTGCTTCATGAGGTATCAGTGTAAGAGGGAGCTCTGGAGTGGGTGGCAGAAGTTACACCGGAGAAAGGAGTATGGATGAGGTATTTGGCATGGGCAGGAGGACTGGGGAGAACTCTTCCATTGCCCAAACCAGCAATTTGTGTACTCCTGTGGTTAAAGTACAGATTGTTCAGGAGTTGCAGCATTAGAATTTTGAGAGGCTGCTTTCTTTCTGAAAATTGGAGAATCTTAGAGCACCAATTTATTTTCAGAAATACAGTGGGGTTATACTTTCTCCCCCTCCGCCCCCTCCCTTTGCTTTCTTTGGCCTTTCTTCAAATCTCAGAAGACTTTATTGATTCTGACCAGGTTGCATAGGTTACAGATTGAGGCCAAAAATTTGATATAGCGTGGTTTTATTTTTCCTTCTAAAAACGCTTGGTATTTTTCCTGCTGTAGTTTATTAAAATACAATTTTAGCTTAATATAGTGTAACTATATTTGCTTAAAAATTGCATTCATTTTATGACTCATGTCTCACGTGGGCATAATGTACATTACTCAGCCTGTTGAAAAGAATTGTCTTCAGCTATTGATCAGCTGTTGGAGGGAAAGGGGCAATTGGTGAATGCAGAGCTGCAGCAGTTCTCCAGCTTTCACCCTGGATGGCAGCTCTGATCCTTGCGGTGACGCATTCCTTTAGTAAAGCAAAACCTTATTAGCAGTGTGTAATATCCACAAGCACAAAGAGATCTCAAATCACAGTTTTTACGCTCCACTAATATCCTGCTGTCCTCACTCCTAGCAGTACCTTGCCAAAAGTACTGCACAATGTATTTTAAAAGGTAAACAAAGACCAAGTGTCAAACTGTACCCATTTAAGGACATACAAAGGTAGGACAATAAAGGAAAGACATTTTCCTTATTACTGCTACTTCTTTAAGAGAGTGGTTGTTTTTCCGGAGCGGAAAAATGTCGGCTTTATCCAGTATTCCCAGAAGCATTGGTCCAGCGTATTGCGTATTTGGAGAGTCAGTGCAGTTCGGGCACAGCGAATTGTAAAGGTTCGTGTAAAACTGTGCGCTCCCAAAAGATCCTCGTTTGGCACTTTTGCCTTAAGAAGTCCATGGAGGCAATAGACTCATAGAAGTTTAAGGTGTTTACAAACCTTAGGCCGGCTAGTACAGTGCTTTCTGGAATGCTCTTTATTCCACTTGGTTAACTTTTCCATAGCCAGCTGTGACAGGCCAGTCTGCCACTGCCGTACATCACATGAACAGGTGAGGGCAAAAAAGTGTTGTTTCTCTGCCTTTCTTCTTTGTTCATCTGTGGTTTATGCAACCACATTTTTGCTAAAACCCTTCGTTTGCTTTCCTCACATAAAAATTAAGCCCACACCCAAACCCAGGTTGCCCTAGTGGGTAACTAGACAAGACTACTTGTCTTGATTTCTTCTAGAAAGGCTAGGTGGCCACTGGGGGAAGCACACATGCATACACACACACAAGTTTGAGAAATTTCAGAAAGAAATTTACTCACATTGCTCTAGCGCTCAGGATGTAACCACTTAAGCTTCCTGTATCACCTTCAGAGAAATACTGTGCCTGTAGTTTTTGTTCTGTAAAAGCCGTGGACTCATTGCCCACCTAACTCCATAACATGAATTGAAATCTTACCACCTGAAAAAACATCTTGTCTTTTGTTTCAAAAAAAAAAATAAATACTGTTTCTTAGCAATTTTTTTCATCCCTTATGAAGAAATATGAGAGAGCTGTCTGCAACCCAGGTATTCAGTGTCTTAGGAAAAAGTACCTTATTTTTTGGATACGCCACAGCAAAGGTTTCTGATAGACAGACACATCTAGCTAACACCCTGAATAAAGCTGATGAGGATGTGGCATGATATGTTTTAATAGTACCTCAGTACTCCTGAGAGTAACTGTTTTATGTCTTTGGAGAATTTATGTGATAATTGTAAGTGTATATGAAAGCTGAGGCTGCTGTGTCTTCCTTGCCAGTCTTACTTATGTTAACAAGATTATGCTAAAGGGAAGCTGAGACAGATGTTCTCCTTCCTTCATCAGTGTGCCATGCAGACAAACTTTTTCTCTCTATCTGACTGAATGTGGTGGAGTGGTTTCATTTGTTTATTTTCTTAATTATTTTAAAAAAAGGCAGCAAAGAATCCTGAAATTTGAGGAGAGTTGTCCAGCCTGATGTTTCAGTTACAGTTCTCTAATGAATGTGTAATTATTTGCAACACTTGGAACAGTTTCAGCAGTGGAATGGAATCTTGAAAGAAATAATCAAACAGGCTTACTCCAAAATGCCTCTTGTGGTGGGGTTTATGGGAATTATCAAAGGAAATAAAACACGTAGGTTTGAATTCTTTCCTAGCAGGTAGAGATGGGAATGAAACCTGCATCTCACGCGTTTGGGGTGATTACAGTGAGCACGTGCTTGTGTATTTGTTAAATGGTGGGGATATCACATCATTCTTGGTAGATCTGTCCTTCATAATCATCAGCTGTGTAAAAATATGAGTGTTAGAATTTGTAAATATTTTCTGAACGACGCACGCGGTGTTTTTCCTACAAATACTGGATTTATTAGGGAACGTGGAGCTCTAGTTTCAGTATATGAGTCTGATTTCCTAGCAACCAGTAGTCATTTGAAATACTTGGTGAGTGCTAATTGTTTTGTGTATACACACTTGGCTGTGTAAATAAATGTGTTTTTTTCAGGAAGCACAACTTTCAAATACTTACCTGTTGATTACATCAGTCATTTCATATGCAATTAAGATGCTTTCCACTTAATGGAGGCTCACAAAAATGTAAAACCTTAATTCATTGTCTTTGAGACTTTGGCACTAACTTAAACCCCAGGTTTCTTGATCATACAAAAGTCGTCGTGCTTTCAATCATACGATGAACTATGGTATAAATTGACTTCTCACTACGGCCTTACTGATGGTAGCAGGAAACTTAATAGAATTCAAAATCTGATTTTATTGAAGCTCTGGTCAGACGAAATCAGAAAATTTGCATAGCAAAATCCTACTACATTAGCTGAGGAAGATGATGGTCATTATTTTATCTGTATTGCATCAATCAGTGCTCTGTTTTATTTTCCCCGAGCTGTAGTCAGCCTTTTCCCTTTTTGGCAAATTTGATATGTACTTCCACTTTCCTTTTGCGTACGTGCTAAGAATGGATGAAAACGTGCAAGTTGGCTTTCATCTCCGTAATTAACACTTACATGAAGCATAAAATGTGAAAATTAGAAATGAGGATGCAACTGAGGGGGGAAGCTGAACCTGCCTGATCTTTTCTGGTTTGAAACCGCTTGACAGATCAACCCTTTGAGATTCACGTTCTATTCAGTGAAATGTCAGTCGGAAGCTGCTGAGTGGGAGGGACGTCGTCACTCACTCCTCAGAGATGGCTCGTCATATCGTGGCGAGGAGGGCGGACTGTTTAATTCCTGCAGACTCCCGTTTTCAGAGAGTCTTGTGAATTGCTCTTTGTAAATTTATTCTGCCAGGGCTGGAGGTAAGCAGGGTAGGTACACGATCTCAAACAAGAGCTTCCAAACCGAGCTCTCCAGCGGCCGTTCTCAAGCAAAAGGGCTCCACTATTGACTCCTCATTTCAACCTCCTAGCTTTTTTTTATTTTTTATTTTTTTTAATTACACCAAGATAAACAAGTAAATGGCTGGAGTGAAGCTAGGTAGGGAAAAAAAAATACCGTGAGTTTTGATATTTGCCTGTGTTTACTGCCTGGAGCGTAGAAACAAAACCATATTGAATTTCAAGTCAAATTTGCTTTTCAATAGAGAATGTAATAACCTTTTTGTAGCACTCAAGTTATAAATAACACTAGACTGGATAGTAAGGTGAGCAATACAGAGTTGAGTTGTCTGAGATATAAACAAGATTCTTAAATGTATATGAACTTAATTGGTGCAACAAAAGCTTTCAAGTGCATTGCTGCCAGAAAAGTGTAGAAGTTGTCACTCCTTCTTGGATTCTGTGTGTCCCGTGCCTAAAGTTTTGCTTGTGGTCTCTTGAGTATGGTGCACCTAGAGAGTAATAAATAGACAATATTTAACTGGCATGCTGTATATTGTTTAGAGATTATCAAAATTAAGCATACTTATCTTTTGTGATAGCAATATATATAAAAAAAAAAGTGTTGCCTTGACCAGTGTAGATTTTTTTTTTTTTGTTATCTCTGAGGGCATTGCATTCCTTGTCCATCGTACATGTGTAAAAGATGGTCAGGGTTTAGTTTGTTAAATTAGCAAGCCAACTATTGTGATAAATAATTTATTTTCATTGTTTTCTTTAGAAATGTATTTTAATACCCTTGATAAAGATACATGCCATAGCTTCTAATTGATTTGTAAGAAGGAGAATAGATTTGTGGGGGCTAAGTCAAGGCCCTCGATGAGAAGTAGAAGGAGCAGATGACAGAAACGTTGTACATGGTTAATAGGTGAATATGATTCTCCCACACATCTACGAGAACAAAAATAAAACCACCAATATCATAAACAAAGGAACATGCTTTAAAGCGCAGAATTTTAAACTATTTTTGCTCCCATTCAAATTTACTTTTAATGTAATTAAAGTCAGCCAGATAGAATTGAATATTAATGCGTGAGCGTGTGTGAGCTCATCTAGCTCCATAGGAATGCTTGGATAATATATTTAGTACTTGAGCACAGTTAGCGAAACGATGTCATCGTGCAAAGAGACGTTCACACTGTATAATTACCTTATGACAAACACATACATTGGGATTATAAAGAATCTTCAATCAAAGAACTGTGCCATTCTGCGCAGTCTATAATTTGAAATAAAAGTGTTCCAGCTGTTGCCGGTCCCGCTGTCAACTTTGTATCTAATCACACTCCCAGCAGGAGAAGGCCTGGTTTAGTCCTGCTCCTCTGGGGGGAATTTTTCAAGAGTCCGAGTCCTAATCCCCAGTGGTTTTGCTGGGCTGTGCAAGACCAGCTCTTTACAGGTGTCAAAGCACCTAAAACGTTGAGATTCACCCGCTTAGTGATGTTTCCAAAACCACTTTACCGTTATCTGCCCTTTACAGTACATAAATAATTCTTAAAAGTGTCTAATATTGAACAAAAAAAGCCTGTATTAGCAGAAAAATAGGGCATGACAATAACTCATGGAAAGCCATTTTGCCTTTTATTATCCTTTCAAAAACTGAGTTTTTAGAACTCTGGGTGCAGAGACAGAGACTGACCCAGTGGTGAGAGCGTTCACCAGGGGCATGAGAAGTCAAGGTTGATCTTCAATGTTATACTTGCTTATGTGAAAGGAAAGATTGCCAAGGCTAAGACTCTCCAATGACTTCGTAGCCTACAACAAAAAAATATGAAATCCGTGAGTCTTATTTGCTTTGTTCGTAAATTTTGTTCTCCATCACCTAAACCCTCGAATGATGGGCTAGTATGAGATTTTATTAGAAAAAGAAATATTGACAGCTGCCCTCCTCTCTCCAAACTGGTATAAATGAGCCTGTACATATCTGAGAGCGTGTGTGTATAGAAAACTATGTATATATTCAATTTGATACTGATACTCTTGCTAAAAAATCCCTGACAACTACACTGACTGCAATGGGACTCCTGAAAGGATAAATGGCATGTGCTTTTTCTGTATCTTTAAATATCATTATCTTTTCTGGCTTTGATTGGTATTGAATGATTATTAGGTTTGGACTTTGTATTTTCTTGATTAAACAAATATTGAGAATTCCTGAGGGTTTTTTATTCCTACTTTTAGAAATGCTAAGTCTGAAAGTAGTTCAGAAAGGCAGCTGGCCTGATAGTCAGTACATGTAAAGAAAAAATAACAGTTGTCAGAGTGAGGAATGTAATATGCTGCAGTGTCTCATCCAGCTGTGTGGCAAAGTCCTCCATGTGCAATATATTTTATTATGTTTTGAAAAAAATAATCAAGGGGAAAGGTATGTGGTTCATATCTCCTTTCTGGAAGTTAAGTGGACTTTTCTTTTCCTTGATTTTGCTGGTGCCTCATGAGGCTGTAAATATGATATATTGGAGCTGACCTAGAATATAATCTGCTATTGAGTTGTGTATTTATCCAGTCCAGGTAATTATTTTCTTAAACATTTCTGACACAATATTTTTGAATTGCAAATAAAAGCAAATGACAAAACAGATCTGTAGAAATCACCTATCGTAAAAATCCAATCTGTATTCCTCAATCTCGAGGGTTTCAGCTGTTCAGTCCTTAATGCAAGAACACTAAAGTCTATTAGACGTGAGCAGCAAGTAATAGGAAACACGAAATGAGAAAAATATGTAAAAACAACTTGCATTGTTCTGGATCAGGGTGCAGTTCACGTTGCTTCATCTACATGACCTAAGTTACTGAGCGGAGGCAGTGAATTGCCAGTGGGTTTTTTTTTGTTTTTTTTTTTTATTTTGAGAAGAACAGAGGGAAGTTACTCCGTGTTGAAGATTTGACAACATAATTTCCTTAAAGTTTATGTGCACACACATTTTTGGATGAATACCCTGCAGAGGTGCTTGTATAGTGTAATTCTTAAGAAATTTGTCAGTTTATCGTTAAGAAAATTACTGCTTATGGTCCCTACTGTATTGTTAAAGCTGATGGCTAAAATTTCTACCGTACGATCAAATGTTCTGGAGCACATCAGTAGGTAACAGTAGTTTAAATAGGGAACTCGCAGAGAAAAGGCGTTTTTTGAGTAAATTTTTGGCTTTTCTATGAAAAAGTGGTAAAATGTTTCAAAAGTAAGCACAAAACATCTTGAGAAAAGTACAGTTAATTTGCTGAGAGAGTTCAGTATTGCGTATTAGGAACTACAGGAGAGAATTCAGAACAGAGAGTGAAACATTTCAACCTCCACCATGATCTGTTAACATTTTCTCTTGAGCCTATTCCAGTTAATGTATTGGAAAGCTGTTCTACATCCATAGTACCCACCTGCTTCTGGAGAATATCTTAATTTTGTGTTCTCAAGAACTAAATCTGTTGTCCAAAGATGTTCATTAAGACGCCTGCTCTCCCTAGTTTTATACATACATAAACAGAAACATGAAGTGTGAGGAGAGTATGCAGCTAGACTAATATAAATGGAATGAAGTCAATTTATGTTGTTAAAAAAACCACAGATAATGTCACCGTTACGTAAATTGAAAAAATACACAATTATTTCCTTCCATTTATGCCCAGCGACCGCTAATTCCTCTGGTTTGTGTTGGTTATACAGACTGTGTCTCAGTCAGAGGTTCAAGCAACAGATGTTAAATATTAGTAAAATTAGAAATTATTAGAAATTTGGAATTTTAGGAAAGATATGATGAAATGTAGAGTTTTGAGGTTTGGTTTTTCTGTCTCCTAAAGCTTTTATAGCAAAGCAGAGGATATCGAGTCCTCGGTACTTACAGGCTGACTGAACGTCAAAAGGGAGAGGTGAAGGTCCCAAAACCCTTGGTGTAATAACAAGGAGAAGAAAGCTTAACAAGCAGAGCTCCAAGACCCCACCGCTGGCCTTTGGTTCAGGGGGTGTCTGACTTGGCACAGCAGGGCCTGAGAGTTAAATGGGGGCTGCAGGACTCTGAAGCTCATCTTGCCACTTGGGTACAAAGGGTTCCAAACACGCAAGTCAGAAAGAGGGCCTCTCAGAAAGACGGAGGCAATCTTTTTAGGAGGGCCTTTTGCAACAGGGCAAGGAGTGATAGCGTTAAACTAGAGGAGGGAAGATTTAGACTAAGTATGAGGAAGACATTTTTTTTATGATGAGGGTGGTGAAACACTGGCACAAGTTGCCCAGAGAGGTGGTAGGTGCCCCATCTCTGGAAACATTCCAGGTCAGGTTGGGCCAGGCTCTGAGCAACCTGCTCTAGTTGCAGATTTCCCTGCTCACAGCAGGGCAGTTGGACTAGATGACCTTTAAATGTCCTTTCCAACCCGAAGCATTCTATTACTCTTTTGTGAAATAGGAGTGCCACATTTGGTAGCTTACAGAAAGAGATGTTACTTATCGTTTAGAGAATTCTTTAATTAAAATAAAGTCTGCATGTTTGGAAGGTGTTATGTTGTTTGGTCTTCCTGCTCTGCAAGTTGTACTCTGATTTCATACACGGTCCTTTCTCTCTCTCAATCAACAGTGCCAGAACTCTCACTCTTCACTCACTCCTTTAAAGCGTAAATAGAAGTTCGGTATTGTTTTAAAAACTAAACTTAACAAATATTAAGTTTAAAGGGAAAAACACTAAAAAGGAAAAAAAAATGTCCCTTTGGAATGCTAATGTGGTCTGCATTCAAAAAGGAAGTCATTTTTGATTAACAAGGAGGTAATGTTTCCCCACAAGGGTGGGTTGTAGATGATGAATAAATAATGTAATCAAATATTAAATTAACTTTATTTAAAAACCTTATTTGCATGTTACTTTGTAAAAAGCTTATTGATGTAGTATTTTGTTTACTGTTATTGTTCTGAGGCAATTTTGTAATAAATAAAGGGAGCAGTAATAGCATTCAGTCTTTCAACGCAAATGCATATATATTATTTCTTCTTTTAACAAATTCATGAGCTTTTCCGCCTCTCTGCACCAGAATTTCTTCAGGAATAACTTTTCTTATCACACTTGAACGTTTCTGAGAGGAGGAGGGCGTAGAAAACTTGTTTTTCGTTTCTATGGAGAAATTCTCTTTATTGCTTTGTAGCACAGCGAAGATATGCGGTTTGGCCAGGAGCGAGGGTCTCGCCGTTCCGAAGGACAGGAGCTGCGCTCCTCTGGGATTTTGATCAATTCCAGCGGCCTATCGGCGGGCCCAGGGCTGGGCCAGAGAATCAGGGAGGTTTAAATGGCCCTGCTGTCTGTGGTACTCCTGCAGACAGTATTTAGCTTTGAGGCTTTCCATTCACGAAATGGGAATTTAGTGTCTTTTGGCAATATGGTCAGTCCTGATTTTGCCTAATCTTCTGTGGAACTGCTACATTCTCTAACAGATTTCCAGGGGAAAGTGAAAAAGATTTTTGCATTGCTCCTTTGCTTCTCGTTGTGCAGAGTGCTAATATCATGGCATTCTTTTGTCATTTAACTTGAATACTTCTGCTCTATTTTAAAATTGCTTAACTTCACAGAGTATGCCTCTTGAGGACTAGATGTCGTGGTCCTATGTGATACTAGGAAGCGTTCATTGATAAAACTTGAGAAGATTTAAAATGGTGCTTCTCCAGAGAAGCCCATTGCTTCTGATTAACATAAATTGATTTGATGGAAGTGTTTCTCTAGCTCACTGGCGGGTCGCTTGGGTACTAAATTAAAGGCTGAGGTTGCAGGCCCAACAATAATTGAATTTATTTACTACTTTGTGTTTCTCTTTATGAAGGTGAGCGATGGTTTCCATTACAACCTGTTTGTGTAGCAGTATAGCGCACCTGCTTTGCAGAACACAGGATCGTAAAGTACTCACTTGGGTTGTGTTGTCTCTCATTGCAGAGGTCATTGTATCCTGTGCTGGAGAAATATAAACAAAAAAGGCAGAGTGCATAATAAATCTGGTTTAAATAAAGTAATTAAGACTGGCAGTTGTGGTACATGTTATGGAACAGGGTATCACCTGAATTTTTTTGGAAATGCTGAACAATTTTAAATGGTTGATAAATCTGAAACTATGGCAGATCTAATAAACACATCTCACTGCTCTAGAGATATTCAAAGCTCTTTGTGCTCACAGAAAGCCGGGTCTGAATTGTACAGCAGAGATCAGTGAAATCTCTGGTATCATACTGCACAGCGGAGGACTGGAAGAGATGGCATTAGCATTTTACAATGGGAGGCTTACGTAACTCCTACATGGAATAAAATGCTAAACAGTGGGATAAATTTCTGGAATAGTTTGGTGATATTTTTGTGGATTTTTTTTTTTTAATAATATTTGATGTGATTTATTTGAAATTTTTGCCAATGAATAGTGCTGTGTGATAGCTGAAAGAGAACAGGACTGATGGTTCTGAAGCTATTGGTGAAACACTCAGGGTTCATTCTTTGGTCCCGTTAGGTGAGTCTGTATAGATGAGGAAAACATGTTTGATTTGGTTAAGTGATATTTGTGATGCCTTTGTTTCAAATGTGAGGATTTCTGCCTTGCAGATAGGAGGTAAACACCCCTCTATTTTTCATGACTGGCGTCACAGCCGGTGACAAGTGTGAGGTCATCCCTATGTTTTCTTGTCTCTGTAGATTGTGCAAGCTTGCCCTGAACTACAGAAGCTATGCTTACCTCTGCCTTAGTACTAGTAAGTGACTGTAAGATACAGGAGTGGAACAACTGTAGTACAAGGGTACCATTGTAGGATGCTGCAAAAGGGGTACATCTAAAAGTAAAAGTCTAGTGTAGGCTGACAGCCAACAGAGTGGTCCACTTGTGGATGAAGCATAGCTAAGGACTGCTTTGTTCCTGCAAAATTCAAATGCTGTCGGGTACCAAAACCTGGGAACTGACTGTCTGCGACAGAGGAAGGGAAAAACACTGAGAAAACTCATCAGACTGTCCCTGAGAAGCAGGAGTTGAGAGCACTCCCAGGACTTCAATGTTTCATGGTGTGGGGAAGCTTTGGGATCTAAACCAGAGTGCTTTGCAACAGGCATTTACACTGCGTGTTCGTGTACCCCCCGTGCTGCCGGCTAGATGGACTGAGTGCCTTTATGACAGGCGTATTGCCATGGAAACCAGAATGGTTGCAGACTACTTGATTTATAGAAATTATAGCTTTAATAAAGCATTTCTTGCTCTTTGGAGTTCTGATTTAATTAGAAAGAGAAGTGATCTGTACAGTGTAGATGGAATCTCCAGCACTTATTGGAGCTGTATATTAACGCAGCTGTTGGCTTGTTTCATCTTACGCTGGCTGAGTTTTCGGTGCTAGGCAGATGCTGATCCACCTGCCTCATCCACTGGAGTTGTGACTTTTAAGGGTAAAACTTCATAATGTGGTCTGGGATTATGATATGCAGCAGTAGGTGGACATCCTGCCCAGAAGCGTGGCCATGGTTGTGCTAGAAGGAATCTAGAAAGGAAACTACTTCATACTGGGGCTGAAGCTGATTTGCACTCTGCCATTAAAATGATTGTGACTATAAAGGGATTTTTTAAAATTAACTTAGTCACTTGCAAAAAGTTTTGTTACTCTTTTATAAAGAGTTAAGACCATCCTGAAAATAGGGCATTGGATCCTCTATGCCTCTCTGAAGCAGTTTCTCAACCCTAATATATATATATTTGAAGAGTATGACAGAGGGTGACAGGGTGAAAAATTCTGGCTCTGATAGTATCTAAATATAAATAAAAACCCTTGTAACACAAGTTCTATCTGACGGCACTAACATCTGTTGCACTAATTCGTAAGCCAAAGTGCCAACAGTTTGCCGCAGAAGTCAAGAGGGGAGTACAAAACCTGCAGTGTTTATACACACTGGGAGGAATGATACGGGCATACGAAACACAGTTGTAAATGGTGATATCTCGGTTGAAAATATCTCAATGCAAGATGCATAGCTTAATTTTAGAAATCATGTTAATAAATTATTTAGACTCTAGAGTCTGACCTCTCTCTAGATGTTCAGGCTTGGGAAGGATAAAGAACATATTAGATGTTTCCAAATTTGCCAGCTCCTGTGTTGTGAGGTTCACCCAAGCATTGCCATTCCCTCCTTTCTCCCCTCTCCATGTGCTCTGAATGTTTTAATGCAGAAATAGCTGTTAAACTGATCCTAAATAATCCACACTTCTGCTATAATTTCAGAAAAAAAGCCAGTCTCAAGTGCTGTCAGTGAAGAAGGGTACAATAAATCTAAGAATCAACTCTTGCAAGTAATGAAAGGAAGAATTATTGCCATAGGCTTAAGTGTGAGACTATTACAAATAATTATTGAGAAGCATATTCTTCCTGTTTACACCCTCTGTCTGAGTAACGATGGCCTCCTACAATTAATCATGTTTATTACGAAGCCCAGATCAATCAGCTTCATGCCATCTATACACAGTGTAGCTATGTTTCTATAGTGCTTAGGAACTAGCCTAATAAACAGTAGGTATATAAATATGTCCCATGAGTTATGCATCTCAAGTTTTATACTATAGATCTATTTATTTTTTTTTTTCAGTGCAAACTAGGAAGATGAAAATTAGTATTGATGACGGGTTGAGCAATATAGCTGCATTTTTGAAATTTCTCTACTGAGAGTGTACTTTTACTGCTTGGACTGATGCATCTGAAATACGTGCAGCAAACCTGAGGGCATCTGTGCTGCACGAGTGACCTTTATAGTCCAGCTAGAAAGGCTCTTGAGCTTAGTCACTTCCCTTCCCTTTACAATGATATTAATGGGAAGAGTGATGATGGTTGTGGTCAGAGTTAGGTGAGCAGAAACGCTCAGGTGTGTCTCCTACCTGGGGCCCAGTTTTGTTGACATTCCCGATAATCAGATTAATTGACAGAAGAAACATCTGAAAGGCTTTGCATCTGGAAGTGCTGCTATCTGATGCCCGGGTCACAAGTCTCATGAGTGAGGCTGGGCTGGGCCCACAGTACAGCTGAAGGAAGGCAGCTGCAGCATTTGGAAGGTAGGGTAGCATCCAGGTGACTGGATTGATGGTGCTGTCTTTTCAGAACAGCCACTGGCTCAGTAAATAGGTTGCTTCCTGGAGACGTGGTACACTTCAAGCTTTCTCTTCACTGATTTGGAGCAAGTTTAGATTTGAGCTTAGGTTTTGCAGCATCCTGACGACAGAAATCTACACTTGTTCTTTCTGTCTGGTTAGTATTTTTGCAGATATGTCCTCAAGTTTTGATCTTCATTCATTGTCAGTAGTTGGGAAGGGTTGAACAGTTTCATTTTGGTAGAGACACAACAGTATGATTTGCCTTTTTACATTTAAATTTAGCAGGTTTTGCTCCTAATTAAAGCACTTTCATAAGTTTTCATGAAGGGTTTTACGTGCCGGTTACTTTGAAAAAAATAATATTCAGTACCAATCAACACAGTTGTTAGAGGTGCTAACTGTGCAGCATCTAATGTTTTGAGTAGGAATAAAAACCTTTCAAGGACTTTGGAATATTTCACATCTTGATTTTAGAGAAGACTAAAGCCAATAATAAAGAGAGTAACTGTAGATTAAATGTTTTAGACATGGAAGAGGAGAGCAAAATTATCACAGGGGCTGTCAAGAGTTAGAGAGCATGTCCTTCCACTTGAGCTGACTTACAAGAACTCCTCCAGGTGAGAAACTATACAAATGTGTATCAACGGAAGCAGAAGAGGGAATCTGACCGATTACATTTGATGACAGTGTGCCTTAGTGGAAAGACTCGGGAAAGGGCTCAAGGCCAAACTGACTGTCGATTTGTTTGTTAAACGTGTAATATGTGGTTAAGAGGTGGCTGAAGGTCACTTTCTTGAGCTTATGACAAGCTCAGTAGAAAGAACTACTTCTAGTACTGAGGAGTTAAGATACTTCTGTACTCACTTGGACTGATTCAATGTCTGTTTACTGCCTGTTGTCAGTGCTGCGAGCCATGTTGTGCGAGTCCAATCCTCTCTGACCGGGTTTTTGTAGATATCCCACGTGTGGAGGCTGTAGTGTTTAATATCACATTTACTTTTTTGAAGAAATTTGATCTTACAAAGGATTTTTGATTTAGTCAGGTGATACAGAATACTGAATACACCAGATAAATGCAGATTACACTTAGCAAAGCACAACAATTGCAATACACGGTTCTACTACAATACCAAAATGATCCTCATTACTGGTTTCTACCATATGCTTACTGTCACCATGCTGAGCATCCCCAGTCACTGGGATGAAAGATGTTGGTCGAAGCAGATGAAGCTCATTGCTCACTTTGGATTTTTTTTTTTGTTAGTTGCTTCATTTTTATAGTCGTGGGCTGAGCTGTGTATATACTCCACCCTGGCTAACTCAGGGAGACTTTCACGATCTTCTAATGAACTCTGAAACTTTTACGCCTCCAGTTGACCCACTCGACCCTTGATAGCTCTTTACTTAAAACAAAGGCCACCCTCTCGTCCCCTTTGTGTTGAGATCAAGTCAGCTTCCTCGGCAGGAGGGGTGGTCGGTCACACCCTGTATATTGCCAGAGCTTCAGGGGCTCATGTCCTTGCCCATCTCCTCTGAACCGCCTTCTGTTGCGGGGGTTTAGTGATCAGTCTCAAAAAGTGCAGGCTGCTTTGTGAAGCACTGGCTGCCTCTTGGGCAGCTTTTAAAGACTAATGATGGCATAACCTTGGTGTCCAAATAAAAATACTCTCCTCTTAGTTTTTGAGCATATAGTTTTGAACAAAATGTTACTGTTGGGTTTTAATTTTTACCGAGTTATAAATCACTTGTTGATGTCTCAGACAGCGTATCATACATACCCAGGTAATGCATATTACACGTTTTAGATGAATTTCTCAGTTTGTTCATATATAAGCGTGAGACGGGTTCCATCTGGGCTAAAAGAATACAGCTAAAATTCTGTTGCTGTCACTGGTGTTTGCCAGCAGAAACTAGGGACTTTTTTTTGTCAAGTCTTCATCTCATATTTATTTCAAGACAAACCTTGTGCTTTCTGTTCTTAATACGCTTTATTGCAGTCACCGTAGTCTTGAATTTGCCAAAGGAACTGTTTGAGGACAAAGCTGTGGTTGAACAGTTGTCTTTATTACCTGAGACACATGACCTTGAATCTTTGCAAAGACTTCTTATAGAAAAGGAAATGTGCCTTCAGAAGCCTGGTAGCAGTCACATCCCATTCCTTTGTACTTGGCGGGGGTGGCGGGTGGAGTCTCCATCCCTCTCTTTTTCTCTCGGGCAAAATGAAAGACGCTCTTAGATTTCCAGTATGCTGCGTTCTCGGTAGCAAATTATCACGTTAGTAGAAGCGTGCAGATGTGTCGTCCTTACGCTGTATTGTTTTAAATACGCAGTAAACTTCAGGGCTAACATACAGATACTTCTAGAAGGCCTTTTCCTGACACAGCACATTCATTATACAAGGGTTTGTTCATGAAAGGATGAAATAATCATCTGATATTTCATCCCACCCGATAATAATACCAGCACCTACTTCCCATGTCTACGGGAGAGCATTTGGCATGATCTCATGAAGCCTACTAAGGGGTAATGGTTGGTGAAGTCACCTACCAACCAGAGACATGGATATATCCCTGCCTGAATACAGGAATGCGTTCAAGCATTGCCACTTTTGTTCTAGCCCGGACTGGAACAAAAGGTTCCGATCGGAGAAAAGAGTCTCAGTTCAACAATGTGAAATTTTAATCAAAGCAAAACCCAAGCAGTTAAATCAAACAGAGCTGAAAACTAGAAAGCTTTGTTTCAGTTTTTGAACTATTTTTTTTTTGTATAGTTTTATCCCCTGAAACTGAAAATGATCTATTCCCATGAAAGTTTTGGTTTTCTTGAATGAGGTCTTTTTAAAGAAAAAAGGAGCTTATTTCCAGAACATATCTTTAGTACAGATTTTTAATATACCTTTAACAAGTAGCTAAATTACAAATATGCTTCCACATTTCAGAAATCTTCTCTCAAATACCATTGCAGCAGAAATACCTGACTAGGAGGGAACAATTCTGCCTCAAAAAAAGGATTCTTTTTAAAGAAATTAAAGCAGAGAAAAAAAGTGCTGGATGCTTGTCACACCTTCTCAGAAATAACATCATGCAACCAAGTAGAAAATAAAACTACACTTAACAATTTTTCCACAACTCGTACACTGTTATCTTCAGATTTTTTTTAATAGATAATATAATATGTCTTATTAATGAGGTCAAAGAGCTCAGACAGATGACAGTCCTATCTTTTGGCTTAATTTACCTGAGTCCCTTTAGGACATCTCTCAGAGTACGTGCTGTTGAAAATTAACAGTGTATCCCAAAGGAGTAAGACCCAAACAAAGTTTGCTATTTAATATAGTACGCGTAGGTATGCTTACATACAACTGGATTAAATCAATCAGATAGAATGAATATAAGGGAAAGTGTTTTAAGAGGGAAATCTAATAAGGAAGTATTAAAAATGACTTGTGGCACTGGCAAAAGAAACACAAAATGGGGAACAAATCAGTATTTCTAGAGAAGTCGGCAAGGTATATAAACAAAACCTTCCCATTTCTAAATTCAGAGGTGGTGAGATTTTAGAAGAATATAGGGATGATAGGATTGATGTAATCTTCTGATGTATTTGAAAACAACCAGGTCTCACCTGGACCACACAATGTAGGAGTCAACATCTCTCGGCTGAGGAGTTGTATCGAAGTAGTACGATACATGACTTCATTATGATCATATTCATTTGTTAAAATCACATTTCATTAATTTTTAACATAACATTTTAAAAATGGAGACATGTCAGAAATTTAGGTGCAAAAATCGTGTGTTACTATGAATAGATCGAATAATAGGAAGGAACCTCATGGTCAGTGAACCTCAAATGGTAAGACTAGATGAAAGATGGTAACAATAAGGCCAATGAATATTAAATGAAACAAATTATAGGAAAGAAAAAATGAAATTAGGAAATTAGTTTTACAAGGGTATCTACTAAGTTCAGCTTAATAGCCAGCTCTTTTTGGATAAGTATTACAGGCTTTCAGTTTGCTCACATTCTAATGCAGCTCAGCCTTTTCCGTTTTAAGCTTTACTTTGATTCCTATTCGGATATTGTAGCCATCATGATAAGATTAACAGAAGTGTAAATAATAATTAAATTCAGAATGGCTTGGAGGATTTTTTTTAATGATGAATCTAATAATCTGAATGTTTCTTGCATCGATGGTTTAGGAAATGAATTCTCTCAGTTGCTTTTAGAATAAAAATCTCTTTACTCTGTGTTTAGGTAGTTTCCAGAGGTTGGTATGCCTGGATACTGCAGCAGTGGTTTTCCTAAAGTTTCTGTAGGGCAGATGTGGTATGATTCAGCTTCTGAATGGCAGCAGGAGTTTGTAAATTAAGAAAAATAAAGTCAGTGCAGAACTGTAACCTAGTCTGAAGAATGCTCTAAATTACCCTGGCATATTTTCAATAAGCTGCGTCTACTAAGTCTGAGCTGTAATTGGCACTTAAGAAACATTCACAATGTGCTATCTCTTCGTGTATTAGGGGAGACCAAAGAGATACTGGGTCATTATGTAAAATTTGGTAATTAAGAACAAGCAATTTTCTAGTTAATTTACATGTTCATTATATGTTGAATATTATTTATTTTTCTGTGTCCTTTTAGTGTCTCATAAGCTTGACCCAAGGGATCCTTCACTGTTAAAAGATGTATAAAAGAAGACATATTTAACTGACTCATTGAACTTTTGATGACTAATGTTTTTTCCAGCAATCATTGCATAAAGAAAACATTTCTTTTTAAGTAAATAATGTTCACTACCTTTTAGAGCTGCTGTTACAAAAAAAAAAATAAAAAAAAAATACTAATATGCTGAAATGTCTGCATTCTTTGATGAGTTCTCTGAACGCATCTTGTACCTTTAAATTAAACTGATCAAATAGAAAGTGATATACCCTTCAAAATACTTTAACTGGTTTGACTACGAAGAGAAATAAAGACGTTCCGGGCAGTTACGAGAAGCTGATGGCAGGCCAAATTTCAAGAAGAAAAAGATTGATTGTAGTATCAAAATTGACGGGACATTTTCCCATATGCAATTTATTAATTAATGAAACTCCCAGCTTTGCAAGATGAAGGAACTGTGTCAACTTTCCTTACACCTTTATTCACTCCGATGTAGCATCAATCAAGGCTGAAGTCTGTATGCACTCCAAGATGAGGTGCGATTTCTCTGATAATCTGAGTCTTCCATGAGATTGATGCTATTCTGGTTGAAGCTGATAGGAGACTTGTCATTGATCTAACTGACAGATTTCTGTGTATTTTGGAAATCAGCTGCTATATGGAGTTTGCTGCTGATTGGATTTTGTTTTGATTTTTGAGGGATCTTCTTTACCTTTCGTAGCAGCTGCAAAGGTTTATTCTATGTACTCTGCTATGTATCCTTCTGTGAATCATTACTAGCTGCTTCTTTTAATTAACACGATGATAAAGTTTTAATACTTTTCATGTACTGATTAAGTAATTTACTAGCAGAATTCAGCAACTTCCAGACCTGACATTTTGCATAGCCTTGTATATAATGCCGTTGAAAGGTGTGAATAAGGAATTATTAAAAGACATTGTCTATAAATAAGACTTTATCTTTCCACAGTCCCTGATTTCTCAGGCAGCTCTGCAAGGAGAGACATAGTTACCAAAATACGACAGAAAATTTTCACCTGTACATTTTGGCTTTATACATTTTGTTTCCATATGAAGGGAAAAAGAGATAAAGCTATTTATTCTCAGTCAACAAAGTATTATAGAAAAGACATACCCAGCCGAAGAAACACATCCACTTTCTCTGTCCACTATATGCAAGTACTGCAATATGTAGACTGCAAGATACAGTGGTGCGGCACGTAGCGAAAATCAGAGTTTGAGCCTGTATCTTGTGTGTGTTCCTTCCTGAATAGGTTTAGCAAAGTTTCATTTTTTAAAACGTACAAATAATTCCAGTTCTTCACTGGGAGAGTGGAAACCGTTGTATTAGAAAGCCAACTAGAATGAGATACAAGATGAATTTGAGTGTTTAGTAACTGACAGCACAAAAAAGTTCCATTTTTACCTCTTTCATTCAATGGTTTTGAGAAATCATTAAGTAAATACCTTGGTACTTTACAGCAATCCGTGTATTCATTGTCTGTTGCTGAGGATTTGGCATAGTTTGCTGTCAATAAGGCTGATCTGTTTTCCCATCTAAAAACACGGATTTTCTTTATAGAGGGATTCTGTGGGATCTGTGCAGACAGGTTCATTTGCCTCGGTCTTAGAGAGTGATGCATAAAGCATTCTAATTCCTACATCGCTCTTCATATATACCTAGTTCATTTTTTTCCTCTCTTCATTTGTTTGAGTACATAATGCATGCAGTGGGTATAAAGCACTATCAGCCTAGTAATCAAATAGACTTTTCATTGCTAAGGTAATTGCTTCCTGAGTGATGATCACAGGCCTCCTGACTAGCCCTGTATCCAGCCGTCTGCGTTACATTTCATCTCAGAGGAAGAGTTGCGTGGTCTGGAGCGTTCTCAGAAGGCCAGCAAATCTAGGCTGGGTGAAATTAAGCAAAAGGCATGGTTTAGATCTTAAGAGTGAAATCTGGACCTCATTTGAAGTCAATGACAACATTTTGAAGACAGTATTAAAAAAAAAAAAAGTCTTTTGAGGGGAAAAAAAAAATTATCCTACTAACACTTCCCTCTCAAATAAATTAGCAGAGTTTCAGCTCTTAGATCTCTCCTGAGTTCTGTGCAAAGAACTACGAAGTTTGTCAAGCAAACAGATATCAAAATTTATAGGCTACTTTAAAAATTAAAACCAATGCCCCAAATTCTGCTTCAACACTTAGAGTATTTAGAGAGCAACCCAGAGTTCAGTTTAAAATTCATACGGAATACGGGTTTAGTAAGCGGAGAGTTGCTACCCAGCTTAGTTAGGTTAAGGTTCCAGTGACCTCAGAGAGGAACTCTTCCACCAATATGTTGCATTAATTTAGTTTATATACAGAGAAAAGTGCTGTAGTGCACGAATCAGAAAGAATTACTTGTTTTCTTATTCTTAAATGCAGGTGGAAAAGCAAAACACTTCTCAGGGACTTGCTTTAATAGTGCAATCTGAAAAAAGATATAAAAAAAATCCGACCCTCCTTGTATGAAGATATGGCAGTAACCTACAAGAAATCAAAGCTGCTGAGTTGCTTGTATTTAGCTAATTAGCCATGTTGCTGGATATCTTTTATATGATTTCCTCACATAGGAACATACAGGAAGATTTCTAATATATGTAGTTTTCCGAAGCGTGATGTTCAGTGAAGGCCATGGTTACATGAAGCTGTATGTTTCTTTGTTCGCATTCAAACTGCCTGCAAATTATTTAGAAAGAGCTTCTCTTAATACTTAATATGTATTGAAAAGACATTCAGAAGCTGGAAATGATACATTTTGAGCATTCCAGAAGTTACAAGGCTGTGCTCCTTGCCCACAAGATTCCGGATTTTACTAATTATAGAGGAGATTGTATATGTGGAAGTTTGAAAGAATCCTTCTTCTGTGACACTCAAGTTTGGGAAAGCATTAAGCCTTGGGGGTTTTTCTGTAATAATGACATTTCACTTTATGTAAAAGACAGAGTGTAAGTCATCACAATATTAATGTTGTTCAGTAAGTGGTCTTTGCAAAGGAATTGCAAAGTGGATGCGAAACTCTGTAGCAAACTTTTCATCTCCTTAGACCTTCATTCTCAGCTTGACTGGTACGAGCATTGTGTAGGGCGGAGGAGAGCGCCATGAGACTCTTCTGGGTCAGGTACTCTCCATGATGAGCAGAGGAAAGTAAGGTTAAACTCTGGAGATTTTCATCTGACATAGCATAGCATGGGATAAGCACAACTCCCAGCATTCTAAATATCTACGAGATTTAAAACATTAAAAAAAGAAGCAAGGAATAATATGGGCATCCTACCAATCAGAAAGTTAAAATGATGCAGGAAGTTTTGGAAGCTTAAAAAATAGAGAGGCTTGACGTAAAGTGTTTGGAGATGTGCCCATAAATATTGGAGGTGTTGTCACAAGGTCCTTGGCACGAGTGCATGGAGTTGTAGGTAGGGGATTTCTGAACAAATTAAAAACAACAATGCAAAACCTGCTGCTGCCCTGTCTGTGGCTGAATTAGCTGAGCTTTCTTCATATGAGTGTGTTGCTTTGATCAGAAAAGATTGATTTTTTTTGTTTGTTTGTTTGTTTGTTTTCTAGTTTTCCAATCGTTGTTAAAAACAGTTCACTTTAAGGAGGAAGGGCTGGCAACGTGGCAAAATCTTGGTATATTGTTATGCAACTGGCATATGTACTAAGATAAAAAAAAATCAAATCTGTGATGCACTACTGCGTGTCAGATATGCTTTTTGAAGATAAGAGAATCCCGTTACAAATGCTGATTTTTCAAAATCATTATAAATCATGACCAATATTCACTGAATACTAAAAATCCAATAACAGCGTACACCATTTCAATGGTGCTGCCTCCGGAATTGATGTGATGCCGAGTTACCGCCTGGCAGACCCTCAGAGTAAGGATATTTTTAATCTCTCAGGTCATGTAAAACTAAACAGGTTAACCTAAAACCCTGCGCACTATCATTTGTACAAACTGCCAATAACCATCACAAGGTAAGCACTTTTCTCCTGTGCTAAGGAATGCCACTAAGAGGATCATTTTTCTTCTCTTCTTGGATGAATCCAATTGTTTCACTCAATGGGGCTTCAATTCAGCTAACAGCATTCTGTGCGCTCGAAGATAAGGTACAACCAGCAGCAAAACATAGCATAGGTCTAATAAGAAATTCTTTTAAATTCAGGGTTCTTACTGGGTAATCAAATTCACATATATACATACACATATATATATACATGCACAGACAAAAATCACTGCCACCACAAAATGAAAATACTTTAGAAGACTCAAGAGCGTTTTAATACTCCTCTGTAATCTGAGTAGCTTTCAGTCGGATTGTGAATGCGAGAGGCTAGAATTTGCTAAAAAATTGATGTTGCAATATTCCCACAAAGTGAACGTAAAGTTTTAGTCCTTTTAAAGTCTCTGCACAACATCTTCGCAGAGAGAAAGAGCATATCTCTGTTTGATGTATTCATCTACATATTCTGCGTTTTAATGTTGCACATGTTTTGTAAGATACACATTCAAATAATGTAAGGAACTCTGTGCAGATATGTATTAGAAAATTAAGTGTCTGAATTAATCTCCCTATGATATTTTAAAACCCATAGAAATACCCATTTTTCAAGTTGGCATGGTATTCTACACTGCTGTCCATCCTTCATTAGCAGTGTGCACATAACTATACACACAGCTTTGGAGGAAGAGGCTCTGCTCAGGGTAATGCACTTCAGGCGTTTTCTCCTTGCTAAGAGGGACTTCTGCTCTGCTCACAGATTTTGTTTTTAAATGGTTGGAGAGTGGAGAAGTTGCAAGTGTGATGGGATGTGTGCAGCAACTGTGTTAGAGCTGGGAGCTTGTGCATCGAGGCCAAGATTATCCCTAACAGCCACCTGTCTCCATCCCCTTGCCGTGGAGATGCAACATGGTAAGTCTTTGGGAAATACTAGAAAGACAGATAAGAGTAAACTCTTAGTCATCCAAGCGGCAAATTAATCATGCTAGGGAGGCAGAAAAATCCCACAACCCTTAGAGCCACCAAAATTATTAGTGAAGACTGTATGTATAGACCATGTTGCTTCCAACGCTATCTGCCTTCAGAGAGTGGCTGTTGGAGACCTAATTGGAGGAAGCAAAGTGTCAGGTGAGCCTGCATGTTCTGCTCCGGCCCAGATCCTGTCACGTCTAATCTAATCCCGGGCCTGCCCAAGCATGGACGGGAGGCTTTGTAGCAGCCTGGCTCTGTAATGAGTGGAGATGAGCTGGGGCTAATGTGCCATGTTAGAGCTGAGATGAGCCTTACTGAGAGCCACCTGGAGAACTTTCCTGTGTATGCATCAACTCACTGGGCTCTGAACAAGCTAATCTGGCCCAAAATGATTTGATGAATTTGGGCTGTATTTCCCCATAGCTATCACACCCTCTTAGGGCACAGTTTCCCTGTGTGAGCAAGAGCTCCCTGGCTCCAGAGCAGCCAGATCCAACAGACCGGCTCTGCGCTCAGTCCAGTAAACCTGGCTGAACCCACGCTGGATTCCCAGTATTTCTGGAAATGCTGAAGCTATTTGCCTGTGCTCCCCAATCCAGTCTGATTGAAGGGTTTAGTCTTCTACTCCCCCATCACCCTGTGCAATTACGTACTGCCTAATGCCTGTTATTTTCTGCTTGTGGAATGGCTCAAGTTTGACTTCTCAGAAAGACTTTCCCCAAATTAATAGCTGTTCTGATTTATTTATAATGCATAGGTTTAAACTTAGGGATCCCTCATTTAGCAATTGCCGCTCTGCTGTGAGATTTTGCCATGCGTGCTGCAGGGAAAAAATATCATTAAGGATCTCAACCAAGTTCTCTGGATGCATTTGTTTTCTCTTTTTTTTTTTTTTGACTGGACTTGGCTAAGACCTTTGTTTATCAAAATCAGAAATGAAAGGGAAGCTTATAAACTGCCCATTTGTATAATGAGCCTGTAATTAGGTTAGCATTCAATTTTATAGTCAAATGAGAGACTGAAAGGTGCATGTTCAGCACTGAACTTACTTACACTTTCCTAGCATCTATAATGAAAAAAATAAAACTCCTTACATGTCATATGTTCATGCACTTGTTTGTCACCTTAGTTGCTGGTTTTGTGACAATTCTCACACAAAATCCTCCTACCTGGTCATTCTGAAATGTTTAGGAATCAAGAAGAAATTTGCCCTGAAGGTGCAGCTGAGGATTCCTCTTCAGTAAATAAATTTCCAGGTGATATAATCCAACACACTCTTTTTCTTTCCTTCTTGTACCTTGATGTTAAGTAAGACTAACTTTCATGGTAAGTGAGATTTAGCAGAAGCATATGTTGGGAGTGTAAGTGAAAACTTACCCTCTTGAGGTCTTGGACTGGAGACTTGGACCTTAGCAAATTTTGGAATCAATTAGAAGAGGAATATGGCACCAAGCCATTTTTGTCCTAACTGTACTTCCATATGCCGAGCGAAGTCTGCTGCATCTTCAGGGCTTCCTCAAAAAGAAAGGGAATTTTTGAGCTTGTGATTTTAGAAATAGCTGGGGAGCAGGTCTCGGTTTTGCATTTATCTCTGCAAACATAATAGCCCCTTAAGATGATAGAAAAATACTTCCAGGAGTTGAAGTGTGACAGCTAAAAATATATATATATATGCGATTGCAGTATCCATATTCCTTTTTTTTTTTTTCTTCCTAAAACTCCAAATCAAAAGGAGACCTAATAAGATTAATCTTTAATCACACCTTAACTTTGACAGAAAACATCAAAACTGTCAGAGCCCGTGCTACTTCACATAAACCAAATTTGCTGGCATGTGTGGGTTTTCTTTAGGCATAGAGTAAATTCTCTGTGTCTTCCTGCTCTGGAAGAGCAAATAGCAACGCAGGCGAAGGCAGATCACTGCCGGGAGCCGTCTGGCTTCACCAGCATCCCCTTGATTACCTGTAAGAGACTGGGCTTTTGATGGGTGATCTAAATAGTAAGTATTTTATTTCCCACTTGCCTTTAAATTTTGACATGGTATAATCTTACAGAAGTGGAAACAAGTAGGAACTGATCTCAAATTTTAATCATTCCAACGTTTTTCCCATGCCAAATCTCATTATTTCCCTCGCAACCTCCTAACATCCACTTCTGTAGCACGTATGATTACCTCCTACAACTTCCAACGTTGCCACCGCTGCGGTGCACATCTCCCTCTGAAAATACGACCTAATTTTGTAGTCAGAAAGTGGAGTTGCTTTTGTCGGCCATCATTGCATCTTGGTTTTTCCTTCTCAGCGTTCGGGCATTTCCCACTACCTCTCCTTGCTTTGCATCTGCCTTAAAAAGTGCTCAGGCAGTTTGTAAATACACCAAGTCATGAGAGCAAGAATCTAAGGAATATGTTCTCTCGCAGCACGAGGCCCTAAACTTATTCTCTCTTCACAGTTATTTAGTAACATAAAAGGAGTTGGATTCTGATTTGTTTATTTTAAAAGTCTAATATTTTAGGAGTTTGAGTTGGGCAGAATTCCAGTAAAAAATAGACTTCCCTTGTAAAATTCTACAGTAAAAATTAACTTGAAGTTTTATGAATAACTTTGCTTTTGGCTATTACTCTAGGTTTTTCTAATAAACCTTATGAGAATATTCTGAAGAATTTACTAGAAACTGGTAACTTTGCAGAGTACCGTATATGAATACTCAAAATAATATAAAGTTATGATTTTTAAAGATCTTCTAGCATGATTATAGATGCATATGAAATTTCTGGGGTTCCATTCTTTCTTGGGTTCATGTCTATTTTAATTTGCAACAGGAATCTCTAGCCTGGATCATTTTCTTACAGTTTAGGGTGTAGTCTGAGTTGACTGACGGCAAGAAATACAAGTGAGATAGGCTATTTAATTCACTCCAGTTTAAGTTATCAGAAACGTCTCACTACAGATGATTCAAGTTACCTTAGAATATGTGAATCAACACTTCCTTCTCCTGTTTCATCTCCTTTCTTTGTTTTTCTTTTCTAATATATCGGTTTTCTCACTCCATTAGTAACAAGTTCTCACATATCACCTGGATACTGAATTGAGTTCAAATGGGTCCAAATGCTATTTGAATCACATTGAATATTGTCTGGAGATCCCTACGAAGCTGAATTCTCATCTTTTTATTTCTTGACAAATGACATGAGAAAGTTCTGAAGAACTGGCTAGAAATCAATAGTTTCTGTAGACCTTTTTTTCCTGAAAGGAGCAGAAGAAAAAGTTTTCTTTTTAGCTTTCAAACTCAACGGCCTTCTTAGCACTTTTGTCAAACTATCACCTTGCCGTATGTGTAGGGCTAATATAATATCTCTCTTACTGATTTCCTCAGCTAAGTCTGAGTCCTCCTTCAAATAACCTGTCCTGTGGGAACACCCCTGCCATACTCCCCGTGCTGTCTGCTGCTCTGATGCTAAACTGTCTTAATTTTGCCCCACTGTGAGAGTCTTCTGGGCTGGTAAGAGTAGCTATGTACATGTATTAAGCTGCATATTAGATTCCCACTGTTTTTGACACTGCAAATATTACAAAAATCCTCTTGGATGTAGCTCGCTAAGAAAGGAGACTCAGACTTTTTTGAGCCTTAAACAGAGTGACATTTAAAGACAAATAATATGCAAACCAGTTGGTTTATTACACTTACCATGGTGAAGCTATTTGCAGTGGTTTCAGTTCCGCGGCAAATATCTCATTTGTTTCCTTCTTGCTCGCTTTTTAAGGAGTTGTAGTTGCTGGCTGCATAGATCGCATTTCTGGTAAGAATTGTGATACGTCACCTTGTGTTGGGTGAAGATGTTTGCCATTTGACTGCAGATACCACTAAGCCATTGATACGTAATTGGTGAAAAAGAGGCCTCAAGAAAAAAGACCAAACCATTACTCTTATTTCTCTGTTCACCCCATTGAAGAACAACAAATCAGTGAAGAGAAAAATCTCAACTGTTATGAACAAGCATGCCCTTGCTAGCCCAATTTGCTGGCTAATCCTTCTTTTCCTTTTTTTTTCCTTTTCCGTAATGGATTTTTAAAGAAGTATTAAGGCCCAAGCTTGAGTTTAATGAAGATAAGAGCCTTTCTGAACTTGGAAGCGTGAGCACACTAATTTCAAAAGACAGTTTCAGTCTAAGCAGAGCAATTTTCGAGGTATGCTGGATACCAGCAGGAACGTGTATTAGTTAGCCCCCTTTTGCTCCTGGGATGAATTCCTGTTGTTCACATTGTTAAGATACTGAATTAAGTTTGCTTGCAGATCACAGCTGTAAGATCTGATTTTGAAAACAAAACCTGACACCTGTTTATTCATCACTGACTTTGGACTTTGCTCTTCTTCATCTTCCCCTCCACATCACTACCTTCCTTCCAGCTGGCCCAGCCCAGGCATCTGGAAAAGCTGCCCCTGAGTGAAGTAGTGACCTAGTGCGGTGGCTTCTACAGATGTGTACTTCCCTAAAGGTGCACCTGGCTCTCAGAAATACCGGTTCCAAAATGGACTGTATCACTCTTTTCAACACCATCAGCCATCAGGATTTGGTATGTTGAAATTGAACCCGTAATAGAACATTTTGTTGTTGGCACAGGGAAGAATGATTTGCTGTTTTAGAATAGGTTGGGAAGGAAAAGAACCAAAATGTTCTGCAGTTAATTCATAAGCTCTTCTGAGCTTCACTTGGCAATGATTTGGGAGAAGAGTAATTTACAATGTAGGTAACACTCGATAGCTAAGAGTTTTTGCTGATGCGGTCTTGTAACGTGGTCTTGCAAAAGAGGTCTCCTTCATTCCCAAAGAGGTTATTTCAGAGCAACATTTACATTTATGGTATTGATTAAATAAATAGATAGTTGCCAAATACATCTACGTAATAGTTTCAGAAATAGTGGCTACTGCTCTATAATTCCTCTGTAGTGCAAAGTGTGTATTTGGTCATTGAAAGAAGGAGAGATGAACTATGGGAATAAAGCTTCTAATAATTACAGTGGAAAAGAATGGACCATAATGCAGGCAGGTTTCTGTCCTCCTATTAATGCTTTGCAAAGCCGAGATTTTTCTGAGCCTTCTCTGGCCATTATTGCTTCAATCTTAACACGAAGGGTTCGATAAAATTGTATTCAGATCCTGCTTTTTGAATATTACAAGGTGACATAATAACTATGGAGACAGATTTCAAATTGTCATGTAAATTCGCCCAGCATTAGCTTTAAAAGTTTATTATTGCTTTACAATATTCATTGCTCTTAAGCTTCTTATTTATAGAGGCAGTGTATGTATTTGGGATAACTGTGATAAATGGAGAGATTAAGATAATATTTCTTCTACCAAATCTCTTTATCTGGGGGCCAATAAAAAGCTAGGGTTTGTAATTTGTTTTGTGATTTATTTAGTTGTGCTTGTGTACGTGCACATGTATTTTAATTTCAGTCGGTACAAGTGCTCACAAGGCAGAATTGTCACACTTGCTCCAGGCCATCAGGAAGCCTTGGAAGCTAATCCCCAAAATACATGTAAAATACTACAAAGGTTCATGTACGTCCCACAGGAAAACAGAATGTCATTGAGAGCTTTAAATAAATATCCACTGCCCTTTTTTACAATTTCGCAACAGGATGAGCACGTTTTGTAATGAAGAAATGTGTTACCCACCCTCTCAAAACCACAGTATTTGCTATTTTATTGAGTACCTTTCCATAACCGTAGTAGATAATGTGACAGTTCTGGATTGAACTTGCAAGACATTTTAAAGTTGAGCTTGCAATACTTGTCTCATGTCTCCAGTTCAAAACTTCTGGTCTTTCTCACAGTTATGAAAGATTTTTATTTAATTGCATTTCATGCTTATTTATTTCTGTGATTTACAAAGTCTATTATATCTGTATATCCTCTTGACCAGCACAGTCTCTGCCCTTTAGGAAGCATGATGAGAAAAGAGATGGTCTTCAAAGTTGAGAGTCATGTCAGAACAGGATACAGCGAGGGCAGATGTGAAATTATTGTCATTAGTTTCTAACTCTCTCCATAAATCTTCTGCAAATCTAAAATATTTTGTGTAGTTCTTTATAATTTTGAATATATTTTAGTAGCAATATCAATATTTGAGTTAATGATGCATTTTAATGCTTTCTCTTCTGTAAATTACAGCTGGTCTCTATTAGCATTTTGTTTTATTTAAGTATAATATACTTACAAGTTACGTATTTTCGAAAAGTATAGACAATAAGATGCAAAAGAGTGTGACTTCATTCAGACAGCAAGGGCAATTATGTGAACTTTTCCATTAGACAAATATGTATATATATATTTATATATGTATGTGTGAGTGCACTTGTGGTGTAATTGGTCATCAGAGAAGCTCAGTAAGGTCAAGCGGTGATACTCCAGTTCTCTACACAGATTTGCCACATTCAGGAGCTGATAAGACAGGTGTCCCACATGGTCTGTCTGCAATGGCCTAAAATTGTTCAAATGCCCCGCAGAACAGTTGCTGTCTTTTGAACCTGTAGATGTGTGGAGGATTCAGTCACCCTTTTACACCAAGTGTCTGATCTTGGCAAATCCTGGATCTGGAAGAGACAAACCTCAGAGAGAGGTTTTCCTCACTGTTTTGCTTCATCGAGAATCTTTCCAATATTGTCCCGTGGAGATTCTTGTTACAGTTTTCTATTTCTTTTCCCTCTGCCCCGCCACCCCCCCCACCCCCCCTCATCTTCATTCTGTCTTTCCCTTCTCCCTTCCCTTTCCCTTCTCTTCTTTGGAAAATGTCAAACATCATCAAGGAGGTTTTCCTTTGACTGTGCAATCTTCCAAAAGCACATGGGGTTCTGTCAGCTCCGTGCTTGAAAGTATTACTACCTTAAATATATTGTGTCCTGACATTAAACTGGTTCGTTTTTTTTTTTTTTCTCTAAATCCGCAGCCTGTAAATGATTCTGTGATGCTATCTTTTGAGTAATGCATGAGAAGGATGCTCTGATGTGCTATTCAAACATGAGTTCATTCTAAGTCAGAGCCACTAGTGCTCAGGTAATAGATATTTTTATATGGGACAAACGCTGTTACAATGGTTGTATAGATAAAAATGTTCATACTGGCTGACCAAGACAGACAAGAATTCTGTTATTTAATAACTATGACAAAGAATCATAAATACCACCAAGCATGCAATGTGGTAAGGAAATTAAATAGAAAAGGAATGAGATAAGAAAAAGAACATATTTTCCTGTCGGTTCATATTTACTTAAATTTTTATCTCTGACCTCTCTCTAAAGCAAGATTTTTGTTGTTCAGTCCCTGAAGAGATACATTCTACTCTTTCAAATGAGAACAGAAGCAGCGAAGCGGACGTGAATGCAACCACTACAAGTGTAGTGACAGCCAGTTGGCCCAAACAGGGAAAGATATTTTGCCTTGATCCACAGCCTCAGAATACCAAGCACCTGAGAGGTGCGATGGGCTCTGCCTCACCCACATAAGCAACACTAATCATACTTTTTGCACCCGTTAAGAAAGTTGGGGTTGTGGTTAGTCTGTCTTTAGGGAGCTTGGCACAGTCACCCCCAAAAGCAGAATGAATTCTGTGATCTGGATGTTAAAATCCCCATTAAATAAGGTATTATCTTAACAAAGCTCATTATGCAAGCTTGATGCTCTTCGAACTAGTTCGTTTCCTGTATAATTTTAAAAATGAAAAGAAGTTGGATAATTCTTTCTCAGAAACCAAGAAAAAAAAGAATACAGAAATTCAATCTGTATTCTGTGATCGCTTTTAAACTTTTGGATTGACTTAAAATGACTAGTTTTCTCATGTTCCTGCTCTGCTTCCTCCTCCTTCCACCCCTACATCATGAATTTTAAGTTCCTTTTTTATTTAGAAAAACTCCTGAAAGTATTTTCATTGTATATTCTGCAAACATTTTACTGAATTTCCTGGATTTGCAGCTATTTCCATGTCTCAAAAATGGGCAATTTGTCAAAAACCCCAGCAAACCATGCAAGGACTCTTAGAACTTTGCATTCATGGTACATATTTTGGTCAGCTACGTTCAGATATCATTAGAAATATGGAAGCAGTACAGTCTTGGAAGAGTGCTGTCTGCAAAACTCAGCTTTTTGCAGCGTATTTTACTTTTTAATATCCATTCTGCAAGTGTTGGCAATATCTTACGCAGTCATAGAAGGAGCTGCAGTTTTAAGAAGGTTTAAAGAAAACTGAAGCAAGTTCTAGAAACAGCATCCTGAAATTACGGTGCCTTATTTTTCACGCTGTACTTGTGAAATGGCCTTCTTAGGTTTGATGTGTCATTGAAATTGTTTCACAAAATCAGGAGAAAGGCCAGCCATGAACTTTTCTCATTCTTGGTTATTTATAGAGATTTTTGGTTAGTAAAACCAGACTGGGAGTCTTCCAGAAAACTCGTAGAAAATACTCTCTTTTTGATCAAGGTGTAAGTACTGTGTGTGCTTCAAATATTCCTGCAAAATGCAGTAATATGGGAAAGCAGAGGAGCTCTAAAATCGAATGGATACTAGTTAAAATAATTTCATCTCTTATCAGGTTTCTTTTGCTGGGTTCACTTTTGTTTTGTCCAGATGTGAATTCACCACACGCTCCTCCTGCTGTCAGGCAGGTGTCGCTGGCCTGGGCTGTGGCATTGATATGGTACCTGCGGTGGTTGCGGAAAGTTCTGCTGGTCTTTTATGGCTCTCAGGTTATTCCCAGAACCAGGAGGAATATCCCCTTATTTTAATAGTTGGGCATGAGTTACAAAGCCATAAAGGTGAGTTCCATCAACAACATAAAGTAAGAACCTGATTTAAGACAAACATTTTGAAGGGGCCCACCTACATCTAGCTTCCGTCTTGATATTTAATAATTCTGCACTTCTGCTAAAATGATTTATCACAAAAATCTGTTGCATTCCTTTCTTTTTGGATTACCATATGTCACTGCATTTTAGTGAGCTGTGGTTTGTGGTTTTGCTGTAGAACTCCCCAGTGACAGGACGTCGATGTGCGTCCGTGCGCGCTTTGGTGCCGTTTTCTTTTCTCATCAGCATAACATAGTTTCATGCATTGTAGCAAGCTCAGTACATGCCGTCTCTTTGTGCTACAGATCAAAAGGAAAAGAAAAGAATGGAAAATTTATTTTCCAGAGCGTTAGGAAAAAGCTTATTTCCCCAGAATAATGGAGTCCAGGTAGCTGGCAGGCAGGCTTTCGAAACGTCAGATCTCCCAAGCTGGTGCACCGTTTCAATTCAATAATTATTCTCATTCCCACTATGCAACAACTCAGCGGCAAGTGGTGCATCCAAACTGCACCTGTGATTAGAACGGCACTAAAAAAGAAGGTGAGAGGACTCTTCACCTACACGGCAATTTCCTCTCTTGCAGAAAAGACTCAAGTTTGTGTCGCTTGAAAATAAACAATTAGGCAGTGAAAATGAAGACCTACGTGGCGTTGTGATTCAATACCGCTCTGAAATAAAATTCCTAACAATCCAGTGTAATAATCTGCCTCGTGCAGTCAGTGAGGTTTGAAGTCGTTAGGCCGTGGCAATGCTCCAATAAAATTAAAAAGCAGTGTCAGGTTCCTTTGGGCGTACTCGGCCGTATTAGTGTGCGGTGATCCCCACAGACACGGCATTGAGAGCGAGCGCTCCTGGTTTCGTTTACAGATCTGCCAATAGCGGCCAGCAGTCGCCTATGAAAAGCCATTATACACTGGCCCATAAAGCCACACAAAATTTTCATTATGTTTCACTTAAAAAGTGCTTGTTTTGCAGGATAGAGGCCGTGTCAATAAAATGGATTGGATGTCACTTAAACCAAGTGACGTGCTAATCTCCTGGAGGCCCCGTGTCCTTAATCTCTACAGGACACAAGTCAGTTTAGAAGCATGAGCTGTTCTCACAGGTAGCAACTATTGAGCTCTTTAATGTAAATTCAAAGGCAAAGCTTATCAGTGTGTTTCAGAAATTGCTTCAGTGTGGTTGCTGTCTATGGGAAAAAAAATCCCCACAGTTCCCCCAAAATCCCTGGGCAACTTCCAAGCTTTCAGTCTGCCCGCGAGCACCTTTTAATTATAAAGAAATTGTTTTTGGTGATATGTGCCCTGTGACCAATTGGATTAGAGGCATTTCTTCTGGCTATTATTAAGCTAACTTGACTATTGCCCTTGTGTAGCTAAGCATGATCAAAATACAAAGTGTAGGAGAGCATCTCAATTATGAGCCAGAGTACAGTGCTCCTGCAGACTAAATTCTTCAGTTCATTACAAAAAGACCCAGCTTCAATGACTAGTAATACTATAAAGAAAGGGCAGAATAATAGGGACAGTATCAAGGATACTGTAGCTTATCAGGATGAGTTACAGAGGCTATTGAAAGATTCAGATTGGGGTTTTTAACATGTGGATGGGTTGGTCATTGTTAGACAAGAGGTGAGACCACTGGAAACCCATTGACAAAAATGTAGATTCTTAAAAGGATCTAAAGGTGAAGAACCAAGGTCTCCTTGGAATGACTGTAACAATCTGCTAAAGACTGTGAGATAATAAGATACATTTTCTGGTATGTGTTCCTTCCCTATTTGTATTTATCTGCTCCCTCTACAAACTAACAATTACTAACACATTTCATGTGTGCCATAAATTAAAGCCAGTTTTCATTTCAGCCGTAGCGAGTTTGTCACTAGGGAGCTGATCTGTGAATCAGAACTAGTTCTTCAGAGCGAAGTCAAAAGCAAGGAGCAGAATGCTCATCTGTATTTCTGACCTTCTGATCTATCTCACTCTGAAATCATAAACTGAAGCCAGTGTAAATGGATGGGCTCCATTTATTCTTCCGTCGTCATTTGCTGAGAGCGGTGCAAAAGGCAGCCTTTCTGGCTGCCTGTGACTGTATTTGGTGTGAATTAGATGATAACAGGGAACCAACTCTTCAAAGTATTTTTACTGCCCATACATAACATGAGAAGGGGAGAAATGGGAGTAAGAAAAGAACTTCTAATAAATCTGAAATGTGTTCATCACAGAAGGAGAGGTTTTGTTTTAGAGAAGCCAGAGGTAATCATAAGCAGTAAGATCAGAACAAGCTTCAGCTAAAAAAATATACTATTAAAGTAAATGAGATATTTTGAGGTATTAGAAGAAAGTACTGGAGTTGATCCTCATTCTTTTTGATAGGTCACCACCATATACTGATTGAGAAGATAGATTGATATTTAAAGGACAGTATCACTGCTGGTATTGCCTTGTTGCAGAGATTTATCAACCCCTTTATGGCACTAAACATTTTTTAGGATTTTCACCATGTCCTCTTATTCGGGGTGGGGGAAGTTCATTTTTTTCCAAATTCTCTTTCTGTGGAAGGAGAAAAATATGTCAGTCAGATCTCCGCACCCACTGCACACAAAACTGGGAGTTAGGGAGGTGCAGCCACTCAACCAGCATTGCTCCCATTCCTAAAAACTGAATACCGGCTTCTGATTTCCATATTAAACGTGATCCCAGTCAATTTGTACTCATCTATTTAGATTCTGTTGTTTTCCTTCTGTACAAATAAATGCTCCTTCCTTCTAGTGTTTTTCTTTTGGGATATTTGTAGATTAATTTACCCCCGTCTTTGCGATTTTTTACTAGATTAAAAAGCCAAGACCAGAAAGATTCCTGTTCTAAGACGCACTCTATATTCCTTTGATTGCTCCAGTAGTCCTTTCCTTCACTAGTTCCAACAGAATTTTTTTTAGTTGTAAAGAGGGAGCAAAATTAAAAGTTGAGGTCTCACCAGTGACTTAAATAACTGTGCTGCCATTTGCCAATCTCTGCTGGAAATAGCTTGTGTGATAGATCCTCGGGTTGTATTTGTCTTTTGTCTGACTACATTGCACAGTATCTAAAAATTCGTGATGTACAAGATAGCTGATTTTTTTCCCCTGTCTGTGATGGAATTATTAGGTTGGTATTTTTCTGTATCATTAGACAAGAGAATAGAAAATAATTATAGTTAGCAGCGTCTATTACATAATTCCATTTTATACCTGTGCCCCATCCTCAGCGCCGTCTCTTTTTTCCTCCATGATATATACGTCTGTCTTGCTGTTATTGATTCAGCTCAACATTTCATTATGAAGAAATGCAATTAGTATCCAACACTTTTGTGTGCCAAGGGTAGCTGTAAAATTCTTGAATAAGATTGATCCTAAAAGAAAATGTGGAGAAGTCGGCTATTGATCTCATTCCAGTACAGCTGTTGGTTCAGGATGACCTGTCCTATCTGTTCTCTGGTGAGATCATTTGGCGTTTGGTATTTCCTGTACTAATCCCCGTCTTTTCCAGTGTATAAAACATGTTCTTGTTATAATAAACATTTTACTGAAATTAAGTAGTTTACCTCATGACGGTGTTTGTTTATAAAAATGGCTGATCTCCTATACCAGACAGTGCATTACAGGCTGTCCTGGGTAATTCCATAGAGACTGATGCTGAGGTTCTCCTTTGTCTCATTTTCATTTGTTGGTTGGTTGGTTGTTTTTTTCATGTCTTTAGTTACTCTTGCCTTCAGAACAGCAGTCCAAGATTTTCTGTCCTGTAAGCAAAGGAAAAAAGCAAACTAATCTCGTGCCTTGATTGCAAGACCATCCCTGACAGAGGAGTGGCTGTAGTTTTTGAATGAGTTCATCCGCTTAATCTGTAGCACCACGTTATTACAGTAATTGTACCATTAGCAACATCATTTACTTGAGTCAAATGTCTATTCCGTCTCTTGCAGATTACTGAGAAAGGGAATCATCCTTGCGGAGATACAAGTCAGAGAGTTTCTTCTCCAATTCGATTAAGTAGGACTTAGGAAAAGTGTTCCTTTTGATGAGAACAAATAGAGCTCTGCACTTTTTTTTTTTTTTTAGCCACCTCTCCTTTCTAGGGCTGGTTGATTTCGTGTCACTTCTGGGCATATGACAAAGATAGTGAGGAGTTAGTGGCTCTGTGTAGCAAGGTGCTCTGTGCCAGAACTGTGCAGCTGTAATGAATTGGTTTAAACATTAGCAGGATAAAGTAATTTAAGATTAAACTTTATAGCTCGTATTTTTACGGGGCACATTACCCACTGTTACAAGATATCTCCATCTCATATTTCACACCATTTAGGACGAACTCTCATTTTCACTGGAATCCCTTCTTCTTGGCCCAAAGAGATGTCATATGTGAGAAGCTAAAAGCAAGGATAAATACATTTAGAAACCTGAACTAGAACTGTCTTCAGCTGAATATATTTTTAATCATCTTATTTGGCAACTGTTAAATTATCCACGTCGTATCCTGTTTCTAACATTCTGCTTTTGCAACATGAAACAGTTCTTTCACAAACATCGCAATGTTTCTTCATTCCTTTGGGATATCAGAAAAGAAATGTATCTTAAAAATGTGTCTTAATACCACAGTTTTATAATCTTTGACTTTTACTTGCTTTTGAGGTAGTTCGGTAGGAAGTAGGAAATGACAAAGTTGATCAATGTGAGCTGAATAAGTATCCTGGACATACTTGTATATACTCAAGGATGTACTGGCCATAAATCAACTTGCACTGAGATCATTTTACTGATTTGTATTCTGTGAAGCACCCAAGCCAAAATGCCATGTCAATCTAACATATAATTTTATATAATACCGCTTTTCTACATATTAGATTCAATATATTATTGTACTCTATATATTGCATTAGATTAGATTCCATATATTGGATTAGATAAAAAAAAAACCAAACAAAAAACCCCCCAAAAAACGGAATCTGTGTTTTAATGAACATTTAGTGGGAAGATTGGCACAGGGAAGAGTCTTCTTTCACCAGCCGTGTTTTTCAGCTCTCACATTTCCTCTTCAGTTCCATAATTTCTGTTTATGAATGTAACTAAAAAAGAAAGGGAAGTGAAGAGCTGATCTAGGTTAAAATTGAGCTCAGACAAGGGCTTTCTTCACTCTTGCTAGGACCTGCGGATGGTTACGTTAGCGTGGGAGTTGGGAAGACTGAGTAAGAAGATGAGGCAAGAAGGGCAGTTTAAGCCAAAACTGCTGCTAATTTTTAATTTCTTTTTAAATGCCCAACTCTAAAATAAATGCAAGGTGATGCCAGAATAGTAACAAAATAATGCATTTGATTCTGAAGGATTGATTTTTTTATTTTTTATTTTTTCTGGAGAGGAAGAGTAGTGTGACGAAATAAGAAGTGAGAAGTCAAAACTTTAGAGAAGGTTTTAAAAGTGCAGGTTTCTTTTTGTTTAAGGAGAGAAGTTCTGGCACTGACATTTGTCTCCAGAGTGTTCAGCTTTTAACATACTTCTGCAGCTTTCAAACTGATGTTCAGCAATTGGAAAATACGTTCTGCTTTGAATGAAATTGGTCGTGAATGTTGCTGTTGGGTTGGATTTACTATCCTTCTAACACCTGGTTTTAGGCAGTAAAAACAAAAGGCAGCCTGACAGGCCCTTGGTGTATTTGAACAGAGGGATGAACAGAGAGAAATACCTACGGGGCAAATATTGAAAAAAACAAAAGCCTGCTTGGAAGAGAAAAATCTAGCAAAGAACCCGTTTACAAAGTGCTAGCATAATCTGTTAATAGCTGTGCAAAGTTTAAAGTGATACAAGGTCAATATGCTACGAAGGTAAATTAGTAGCAGGGACATGAAGCAATTATACAAATAATCACGCTCTGGAAACCGCCAACATTTCAAACAGCGAGAGGGAAGCATTTACACACGGAAACTTCTCAGTGTCACCTTTGTGAGGACTACTCTGAAACATTTCTCCTACATAATCGCTTTAGATTTGTCTTTTTGCACGTGGCAGGTTTTTAATCGGCGCTTTCCCTCTCCTGAGAAAAGTGTCCCGGAGCATCCGGACTGTTGTCCATTGGAGGGGCGGATTTCATGCTCCTACTGCTTGCTCATGTGAAAACTCACTGGTGTTCTAGTGGTTTTATGGCCTCTCAGAAGCTATTCTTTCCTTCTGATATTTGACAACAGTATTGCCTAACCATATGCTCCTAAAATTGTGTTTTCAGTCCCCTCCTTTTCCTTAGCAAAAGTGTAAAGGAAATGGGCTCTTAGGGGCTTCTCTCTGAGTACGGGTCTTAAAATGCTCTAGAAGCAATAAAATAGGCAACAGAATGTTTTGTGGGCTGCGACTATGCTGAGTAAACTGTTCTTTTTTCAGATGCTACCAAATGTTTTTTGTGTTTTGTTGTGGTTTTTTTTTTTCCTGAAATAGACTACTTTGGGCTGCTTCTTTTACTAGATCGTGGAGCCCTAGTAAACTATCTGCTATTTATTTATTTTGATGTATTTATTACAATTACATCTGCAGATCATTTTATCTTGCAGATTTTCATTTACTTCTGAGGGAAGCCAAAGACAAAACGAGCAGTTTTTCAGACACTGAGGCGTTTTCTCTAGAGAAATAGAAAACACTTCTTCCAGATTACTCAGAAGGCAGCTATGACAAAGAATATCAGCGCTTGCTTTTGTCGAGTCTTTATGGAACATGGAGCAGGGGGGGAACAAACCAGGCTTACAGTCCTCTTTACACCACTGATCTCGGAGGGGTATTTGCAGCCGTGCAAACCGTTCACGCCACCTCAGAGAATAACGTGCCTTTTGCACTTACTGTAGATAAGAAGCAGGCTATAAGTTTTTAAAATTAACTGTCAAGTTAATGTTAATTATTTCTTGTCATGGGGTTTAGAGGGGCAAATGGTATCTTTAGGAACCTCTGGCCTGAGCCAGCTGAAGCTACTGTGATCTGTAAAGCTTGTGACTTGAGATAACGAAGCAGATTCCTGGCAGGCATTTTGGCTCTGAGAGGTCCCTAAACAAGGCAGGCACAGAGAAACACCGGCAAGGTAAATTCCCTTTGAGGGAACATCGGTGTTTCATGCAAACATCAGTGAAGTCTTTTGGAACTGACTGGTGGATCAGTTTGAGGGTGAGTTTAGCTACTGTTCTTCATCCAGAGTGTTTATGGGAGGTTATCCATCTCTCTTAAGAAACAAGAAATTTTAAATAACCTTGAATGAAATCTAGTTTTCTTCCAAGGCACATGATATTCCTGAGTTTTGCTTTGTGATTGCTGTATCTCGAGTGCATAGAAAGAGCCTAGGGAAAGACTTGAGGAGGATTTTCCAAAACGGCCAAAAGGTTTCTTGTCCTGTGACTGCCTCTACCAAAATGAAATGGTCCTCTCCCAATTCACAGCTGCTTTTCTGGGATTTCCATCAGTTCCATGCTGCGATAACAGAAGGTCTGCATTTCTACAAATCCTGGGAGAGATGATCATTTTTCACTATATCATCAGCAGTAAAAGAAACCACCAACAGATTAGAACTTTGAACTCTCCTGCAACATACAAAGAACTCTGAGGAAGGAGCCCAGGCAAGAGGAAGGGGTGTTTTAGGAATGAACATGTTCTCTCCTGACTGGTGATAGATAGGGAACTGGTCGTTGCCTGGGTTTGTCTGTGTAGGTGACGTGTGTCAGTAAAAGACATTTAAACAATAATTGTTGTTATCACTCATTTAAGCTCTAAACTCAGAGCTTTAGGGATGGATGGGCTTACTGGCTCTCAAAACTGCTCTTCAGAAGGAAGATCAGAGAATTACCTAAAGAGCAGTCATACTCATCAAGATGACTTCAGATCTTTGTCACAATTTTGTCTTTAGCTCGCCTTGCAGACACATTACCTTCCTAGCTTGCTTTGGGTAATCCTGTTTCAGCTGCTTTATGATACTCTGTGTTTTCAATGAACAAAACACATTGGTAATGCCGCTGTATAGGTACCCGACAGTGGATGTATTCAGAATGAAGAGTGTCATTCTACTTTTTCTCCTGTTATTTGACAGAACCACAGGGCATGAGATAGAATATATTTCAAGGTAGGAAGGTTTACACACATCTTAAAATTTTAAATACAACATTCAAATGAAATTGTTTCCCTTAAAAGATGTTTTACTGTTACTAACAACAGCTTATTCCCTTCCTGTTCGCTCTCTGATCTATGAAATCATAATGTACTAAAAAACCTGCTACTAACGGTTGTTTAAAAAACACAGTTGTAATATCCATAAAAGATTGTCCAGAGACCTGATAATCATGTTTGGATTTAAACATGACAACTCCCAATAGCAGAGTGCTGCTAAAGCTTTTTGGAATCTCCGTGATCGCAACGTCTGGAGTGATCTTTGAAAGAGAGCAGCCAACGGAGCCGTGGCTGTAGACCGCTCAGTGTAGAAAAACTGAAGCTATAAACAGAGGCATTTCTAATTTTTGCAGTTTTCCTAATATGGATACTTGCACAGAGCGCTACTTCAGCTGCCAAGATGATGTAACGACGCAGAGCTGCGATTTCAAAGAATACATTTTGAGGGCTCAGTGTGGTGCACGTTCCTTCTTACGCTGTATCTGTTCCCTTGTTCCCTATGCAAACAGCTTCCAACGGCTCTTCGTTCCTTCTGCCCTTCCAACAGGAGCCTTTGGAATATCAAAGAAAGATAGTACTGAGCGCAAGCCTATTTTGCCAGAGCTAAAATAATCCACCTCAAACTAAAACATCTGCAAACCTAACCCTGTGATTGAAATTAGTCTCAGATGTTCTGTGAATTTCGATTCCTCCTATTTCTTTTGGTTGCCTTTTTTTTTTTTAACTGCCGATCGCCCAGGCACTCAAGGTTGTATATGCAAATGGTAGCTGGGATTGGGAGGGTAAGAAGCCTTATTCTTCTTGCCTTCCTGGGACAGTGGACACTCATGGCTGCATTTGTTGCACTTTCTTCCCTGTACAGGCTGCTTCAGCTGGATAACGTCAGGAATGAGGTGCTTGGGAAGAAGAAGTACGGAACAGCACAAGCACTTTTCCACAAAGCGGCCCCCCAGCTATGCGGGTTACAAGGTCTGTGATGCACAGGTTTTCCAGTTCTACACTTCTAAACTGCTGCTGTCCTTAGCAAAGACAGTCTTCATTTACACCACCTGTAGCCATGGTGCATTTTATCTGCTTTATTTATTCCTAGTTGCTTAGATAAAAGTGAATCTTTGCAGGTTAAAAGAGACTTTGTTAAGTCTGCTACTTTTAGGAAGGTACAGAGAACCAGGATGAGTTACGGTGCATCGTATAGTTACTGTCTGCTTTGTTCTGAATCTTTTCTTCCCTCCTCGAGGATCTGCATTGCATTTGGTATGTAGTTTATACTGCGCTGTACCTCTCTTCTGTCTCCTACTTGCCTCTTACCTGCATTCCAGAGATCTGCATCCATCACATTCCTCTTTGTGAAAACATTAGAACTTTGGTTTTCTCATCTGAAAGAGATCATTCCGCCGATTCTATCGAATGTAATCTTGGGTAAAACTGACAAAGCTGCTATCAGAGTAACTCTTAAAGGTTAAAGTGCATTTCAAAGGTCCTGTGTTGTGCAGATGCCCATGTAATAATTAAGGCAGGCCTAGAGAACACAGCATTTTTGGAGCTCGCACAGATGGAGAGTAACAATATTAGGAGCTGGCCATCCCCTGTCGTGCCTCAGGACAACAGAAGATGAGTGCATATTTATGGCATCAGATGGATAGTGCATCATATTAACGCAGGCCAATAAATCTTGTTGTATCCAGACACGTTTCTGTGCATCAGCACCTGAACTATATCATGACTATGTAATTGTTAAACCCTCCCCACACACCCTGCCGTGGCTGGTGCCCGACTCTGGCACTTTTCACTGAAACAGGCAACCACAGCATGGCAGGGGAGACCTTTGTCACTGCTATTTGCCCTGGAATTACTACTGGGAACAGGAAGGGACAAGTTGCCGCTCTCGGGCCCCACTCTTGAACCTTGTCTTTTCTCTAGAACTGCAGGATACCTCCAGGGAGGTGTCTGGAGGGGCCAAAGGCTGCCGCCAGCATGACTAATCGCTCCCTTCTAACGGGGAGGGACAGTTCAGCACGGGCAGGGTTTTGTCTGGGCACGGCTCCAGCATCCGCAGTCATGCACTTAGGCAAAGATCTTTTGCTGGAGATCGTTACTCAGGTTTATTATTTTTGCTGAATTCCAGCCAGCGAGTAGAAATTCCCGCTAGGAGGTGGGAGGAAAATAAGTGGAAAGACATCGAAAACAGAAAGGATAAAGGACAGAATAAATTGAGCGACAACCAGTATGTTTAGAACCAGAAATGAGAAAGTAATCATCCACTCCTGGAACTTAACAGGATTTATTTTAAACTCCAACTGCCTGCGCATAGAAGGCAGGCAGAAAGCACAATAGCGTTCTCCTAAGTACCAATTAGCGAGCATTGGAAAGTGCAGGCCCAGCGAGGTGAAAAACTGTGCATAATTTTTAGATGTGTGACACAGGCGTTTCTCTTGGAAACAAATCTGTTCTGCAGAGAACAAGGAAGAATCTTCAGGGTTTCACAGGAAGCTGGAGGCCCCTGATCATGCCAGCTGACTTGTTTGCATTAAGAGAGGCTATTCCTCAGTAATGTTTTATTCCACATTTTCTGGCAGGTGGAAGAGCATGTATTAATCCGCCGATTTCAAGATCTAATACATTTTTCTGAAATGCACAAAGCGAAAGTACTCCAAGAGTAGAAAGGCTAACTCTTCACACTATAAAGAGTTTCCAAATCCTAGAACATCCTTCCTGATGATGCACGCCGTGAGATCCGAGAAGGTTGTAGCCTGCTTTTCTGCTTTTGCTCTTTCAAGTGGAGGCTAGTTATATTTTTACTTTGAGGCTTCTGAAAATGCAAAAGGATGTTTTCAGTGAAAAGTACACTGTGTAGTCACGTACCAGGGGTCTTCCTTTACGGTCTCCTTTCATTTTTTTAATCTTCTGGCTAAGAACTGCAAAGTCAGAAGCCTTTCTTGTGTGAAGTTTATGGATGCCCCCTGTCATATACTGTGTACTGAAGAAATTGAGCTTGCGTGGCAGAGATTAAAAATGAAAGGAAGAAAAAGCTTCTAGTTTATCAGTTGAACTCCTTCTCTCCGTGGGTATCTAATAGATTGTGTGGAAGCTGCCCATACGCAGCCCCGGACGCTGCTGGAAGCTGCCGTTCCTCCCTCCAAGCTGGCTCAGCTCGGCAGGTGCTCACACATCCTTCCAGTGTCCTGACAACTGGCTTAACGCTTAAGGAATGAACTGTCTTTCCTATACACTTCCTCAATTCCAATAATACCGTGTAGTAAATGAGGTGTCAGCGTGCTCATCGGGACAGTTTTGAAGGGAGTAAAATGGCGATTTACTGGAGGATGGGTGAAATGGTGATCAGGGCAGCAGAAGGTAGCGCAAAAAATAATAGCTTCATACCCCAGCAAAGAGCAGCAGGAACTGCATCGCTCTCTGCAGAGTCTGCCCAGAATCATAAACTGGAGATCCAATAAACACAGGGACAAAACCAGGTGCTTTAAAATGTGCTGCCTTGTACGGCTATAACGCTGTTTCGTCAGACAGGTGTACAGTAGTTTTTTCCTTTTAAACTTCTTTAAAGGCAGCAAGTATTACAGAGTGTAAATAAATACATGGCTCTGTGATTCCTATCTAAAGTCACCTGGGAACACTGGGCGACGGGAGACAAAGCTCTACCCTAAACTCCTCTTTGATGACTGACTAGCAAAAGAAATGCACAGAAATGTTATGGATAAATAGCGTGCTATATTTATGCAATTTAAAATGCTGCTCAAAGACCAGAACAATGATCAGACAATAAATGGTTTATAGAAAGGGAAGTAGATTCAAAGTGAGAAAAAGATGAAGATTAGGAGATTAGCATTAGCGTTGCTAGGATGAAGTGCATTCAATTTTCTTTTTAATCTTTGCCATCCGGTGGAAACATCCTTTTTAATAAAATGAATAGTATTTTGAAGGAACTCAAGTGAGCATCTTTTGATTCCTCAGTGTTAAAGCAGACAAGGGAGAAGGCTATCTGCAATTTAGCGTTTCTGTGGTGGTGGAAGAAGGCCAGGTTCCCAGACTATTATCTTTTCAAGACCAGCTATATTTAAATATACGAAATACTTCACAATTCTTGTTATGGAATTGAAGAATCAAAGTGAAATCACATTCCTCTTTTGAGAGAATAGGTTAGAAAAGCAAGAATTACAGTTAATGGTTGCCCTCATTTTAAGCTTGAAGCAGGCCGTGATAGAAACTACATTGTGAAATAAATTATTCCTTTTTAATTACTTGCAATAGAAGTTATACCTTTATCTATAAAATCAAAGTAACTGATAGATAAGAGGAATGTTGACTTATTTAATGGCTAAACTGATTTACACCTTCATTTCATGAAACATGGAAGAGGATTTGATCATCTGTTACTACAGTGTAGGAGTCTGAGAAGCCCCGACGTGCTGACAGATTGCATTCAGCAGCATGCCTCTTCTCCAGGGAAAACATTGGTTCTTATTTTGAAAGATTCAGGCGCTTCTCAGATATGAGTATCTATAAAATGCTCATTAGGGACAATAAAAATCATTCTCGATGACTGCAGCGTTATTAGGTGCCATCAGAACTTTGATTAATTTTCATCCTTGTTTGGGAATTTGCCTCGTGAAGAGATTCTGTAGTCAGGGCTCACTTGTCTTTTGGGTTTATGCTCTCATTTTGAGCAAAAGAGAGGGGTTTTTCACAGGGTTATCTGCGACTTGCCGTTGTTCAAGCTCCTATTCTGCACCAAAGCACCAAGACCACAAAACCAGACGTACCGTCCCAGGCGAGCCCCGGGAGCCGTGTAACCACGTACCTAAGCTCCAGCATCTGGGACCTGAATTGTAGATGGGAGTGGAAACAGGATGAGCGTAATGGAATAGTTCTTTGATATCAGTTCTTTGATACAGCCTCCAGCAAGGCCCTTTTATGAAACTCCCAAACAATTCCAGAGATACCATTATTAGAGGCATTTCTGAAACGAGGCCAGAAAGAAACGGCATCTGTCAGGGTTTGATTTTTGCCATCGGTGAGGCACCTACGCGTATGATTGTGGAAAAAAACATGGCACAGTCTGCAGAAAATGGGAGAGGAAGAATCCATATACGAGTGTTGGTATCTGGGAAACCTGCTAGCTTTTTGGAGGGTCAGCTAAAATAAAACAGAATACGAAGAACTGCTATCTTAATTCTTGATTATACACTGCCTTATTTAGCACGTTTTCTGCAGAACCACTGTAACTCATACTGCATTCATCTCTAATCACTGGCACGTTTATTACTAAAGGACATATTATATGGCTTTTGTTTGTGTCAAGTACCCAACCTATGCTTCTACTCAGTGAGGTGAAAATCCATAACATTTTCATTGTAACACTACCAAAAAAAAAGAACTGAAAAGTTGGTTGTTTTTTTTTTTTTTAAATAATATTTTAAGAAAAGTAAGAAAAAGTACATAGAACATTTTTAGAAAAGAGATGCTACTTTGCCCACTCCCTCTCATTCCTCTTTCCCCAATCCCCTATATGACTGGGCTTATTTAGATCTACCATTAATGAATAAATGCAGACATATAGGAATAATAATATAGCGGTAAATTTAATGAATCATCTTTATAAGAGGTAGTTAAAATAAGACAATACTAGTCAAACTTAGTATCAACTAATAAAATATAAGCAGTGCTTATTTAATTAGATTAAAATATCAGTTAAGTTCTTAATGAATTGTTTAATGTATTGATTTATCTATAAGTAAAGAAGAATATTTATGTCTTAGCAAAGCGTATATTTAATTTCAATCTCTTTGGCACGTAGTTACGATAGCCAGAGAAGAGACAGTATGTTCTCAAATTGATAAGGATGAAGGACCAGAGTTAACAAAGCCTTTGGCTACTTAAATAAATGTAGGTGGGAGTAGATGGAATTTAAACACGTGCATCCAAAATTATGAGGAAGGGAAGGAAGAAGGGAGAAGAGGAGAGTCCTTCATCAGAAAGGAAGATTTGTGGGGAGGACATAGCCAGAGAACTACCATATATTTAACGTACATCTCATCTGAACTTAGTGACACAAGTTCTTTAATTATATGAGGGTTTCTTATTAAGTAAATGGACAAGTTAATAGTGGTCAGATTTGCAATTTGAGCTGCATCTTTAGGCAATTTTTCCTGAAAGGTTAACATTTTAACAGTGGTTTCTAGACACACAGAGATATCATCTGGAAATTTTTCATGATTGAGAATCTGCACATAAATGTTACCAAATATATTATCAAATACTTGATATTTTCTTTCCTTGCTTGTTCTACTTAAACAGCAGAATCTGGCTGTGTGATGATACTTCGATTTCAGGAAATGAGGAGTGGCTGCAGTGGAACAAGTTTGGTATAGTCTTTCTCTTAGAACTGTCTCATGTATTTGACTTTATATATACATACATGAAAATACATATATGTAGATATAACATGTGTAACATACCTTTATTTTGTATATTTAAAAAAATTGTGATCTAAAGCTCAAAAGCTTCTTTTGCAATAGGCTTAGATTTTCAATTGGACAGTGTGCCCAAGGACATGAGACAGGCAAGACAAATGTCATCAAGACCCTTCTGAGAGTTTATATCTTGTATGACTTATAGGGCGAGAGGTTTTAAGCTGTTTCATTTCCTTTCCTAAGGTTAAAAGTGACATTGTTGGATTTAGCTTGTTTCAGGGCTGAACAAAATGTATAATAACCCTTCTTGCCATTACTAATGACTGATGGTTGACTGAACAAGACCAATTCAGTCAGTCCCTTCATGAAGTTATGATTGTGAGCTATAGAAGTTTGAAATTTTTTCAGTAAAAGACCTCTAAACCTGCCTGTTTCACGAGAGCCCCTTTTGAGGCTATGCTTTTCTCTTCTTTCCAGTTACTCTGAAAATACACTTTGACAATTTCTCTAGATATTTTTTCGGATTCAAATTAGTGAGTGCCAAAGATTTCTGGAGTTCTCTATCAGTTCCTACTGCGTATGGTATTATGACTTCTCTAATATCAAGGAACTAGAGGCAGATGTCTCACGTTTTTTGAATACAAAACAACAAAAAAAAACCCAACACCCCCCCCCCC